>JAHWFP010098989.1:0-10060 GCA_023313725.1 Lithobius niger | reverse complement strand
TCTTACCTTATTGTTGCCGAACGCCATCGTCTAACATATTTGTACAACGACGAGTTGAATCTTTAGTGAACGAGCCATTGTTGCAATAAAGTGACAGTGTTAGCGCATTGTTGCCGAACATATTTGTGCAACAACGAATTGCATTGTTAGTAATTGTGATTGCGTAACAAGCAATTGCTGGTGGGAATGTTCTTTGCTCCACTCCGTTTTTAAAACTCAATAACTGCAATAAATGCCTTTGTTTATTTTAATACATTTTAACTCTTTCCTTGGTCTTTCTTCAGTTGCAATAAATGTATTATTTTGGAAACATTTATATGTATTAGAATATTCGTTCGTTATGAGCATATTCGAATAGGATATTTTCTATTCGAATATTTGCAAAGAAATTCAATGTCATTTTACGTTTGTTTGTTTTTTGATTTAGTTATTAAGTTTTCCTGTAGGCTTCTCGAGTCCCAGTCAGTCCGCGCTATGTTTTTTTCTGTTCCCCTTTCCTTCTCAACCAATTTGTGGTGGAATGATCCATGCATTCTGGATTTCTCGCTTGAAACTGGGAGGGGGGGGGGGGTACAAATGCGCGCAGCAGTTCTTTCTAAAACATTTAAGAACTAAAGAATGGGGACGTCAACCAGGGCTATGGTTGCCAATTGATAGATGACATCAAATTCAATATCATACGTAAAAGGAAAGACACCTTAATGGATTACGTTAATTCCGTATAGTACTGCAGTTGGCAATTTAGCATTTTTCTGGTGTGTATTCCAAGTTGCCTTGTCTAGTAGGTTAAATTAAACTTGTGGTTATATTTCGTATGCCTTGCATTGCCAACAGACTAAATAAAACTTAAGTATTTAATGAAAACGTATTTTTGAGGGGAGGGAGTTGCGGGGAGATTCGGCCTAATCATGACAACAAAAATTTGAAGGAATATTCAAATATTTTTTGCGAATATTCGAATGTGCTTTTTCCCTATTCGTCCGACCCTAACGTAAACATTGCTAGCGGTAGTAGAGTTACTTACGTAAGTAAGAAACCCACGCCTGCATTTTCTATACCTAGAATTATTTTTTTCTTATTAAAAAAAATAATAGTTATTAATTTAAAGTGTGAAATAGTTTAATACTACTTTAGAAACTGTTTGGATACGTAATCATGAACAGCGATTGTATTTTCACTACTTAAGAAAGATCCAAAGACCTTCGTTTTCCTACTTACGTAAGTAAGAAACCCACGCCTGGCCGTGGTTCTTACTAGTGGTAAGACAACGATTTCATTGTTGCAGCAGTGTGTCTTCATGATAGAAATCCACTGCTGCAACAATGGTCCAACAATGAAAGAGTTGTACAAATAGACATAAGAAGCCATGCACAAGACCATACATGCTCAAGAAAGATGTGGCACTTAATGTGCCAGCTATGTAGTGCTTAATGTACCACATTTAGTGTAACTACAAATCACAAACACTACAACAGGCATCCTTCTGCAGCATCAAGTTTAATTTTATTTCACAGTGTTTAGGGGGGAAAAGGCGGAGGTAAAAAGACGGATGGAGCGAGGGGGAGAGGGATAGGATTGGATATGGAAAAGAAGTATGGCTGATTTGTGAAAGATACCCTAGGGCTTAGAAGGATGGGGCGGGGTAGAAAAATGAAGCGACCTCATTACAGCTGACCCGTTTGATCAAATTACTCACAACGCTACGGGGACATCCTTTCCTTCTACTGAGGGTTTTAGCCGCTTTTTTCCCAAGGGATTTCTTGGTTTTACGAGTGAAAAAAAAAGAAGAGGTGCCGAACCCAAGGCCTTTCCTTCCGACACGCTAGTTGAGCAACTCGTCTCGCCCATTAAATGGTTTTAATTCGTCAACTGTCACTAAGTTTTTTTTCCTGAAAAAAGAAAGTAAATGGCAGAACGCGATCATTTTTTTGGTGTTATTTTGTTTTTATGCGTTTATTTTAGTGACATGCGGTGCGAAGCAAAGAAAAAGAGCTTCTCAAACCACGCTGGTGTCTGGTTGTCTTCATGATAAAAAAAATCCCTTGTCCAGTTCATTTCAAATTTTCCGCATGTATTATGTGACCTATTAGAAATTTAAGTTTGCAAACCAATAAAATTGGGCCAGTATAGGATTTGGGAGTTTGATCTTAAACGTCAAAATTAATGATTCATCTTGCAGGGTTTCCACCAAAATACCGAAATAATTTCCCTAAGTTTTCCAGGTTTTTCAGGGTATCGTTGACGTCAATTTCCAGGCTATTTAAGGAAGGAAATTTTTCCACACATTTTGCCAGTTTTACCCGTTTTGGGGGCTCACTAATGCAAAAGAGTAGCCCGATGTAATAAACTTGTATAGGTGTCAACACAGAAGTACAAAAATACATTTTATTTTACCACAGTGCCTTCACAAAATGTTTTTAATGTACTTACTAGACTAGGCCTAAAAGTGTGGCTTTGTTTTTTCCCTGAGTTTTCCAGGTTTTCCAGGTTCTCCAAGTTGGTAGGAACCCTGTCATGAGTCCAACAGCAGTTCTAATCATTTTCAAAGAAATTAATCAGAAATTAATATACAGCTAAACAGGAGTTGGCGCAGGAGTTGGAGCACGCGGGAGAAGTCTTTCAATTAATGATGTAAGACTATTCATAACCGAATTCATCCAATATGCCAACCTTATGAATCTTAATCGAGGGTTTTATGTTTGCCTACGACGAAATGCAAGCGGATGTGATAAAGAAAGTATTTTTGAAGGTTTTCAAAATGGGCCTACAAATTCAAAAAAAGTTTACTCACTAGATAATGAGATACGAAACTGCAGTGAAAAGATAAATAAACGAACACCCGTCCTAGCATTCGTGGACTGACTATAGTGCAGATCAGCGTTGCTAATGTATTTCCAGTGTTGATGGTCTGCACAGTGACTCCCTTTGGTGTCAGTCCCTGTGACTGACGTAAAAGATTGGCGTAGAACGCCAGATTGAGCCGAACTGCGTGGTGTCGTGGTATCTTAGTGGTTAGAGCAGTCGGCATATACTAAGAAGATCCTGGTTTGATTCCCGGCTATTGCATCGAACCGGTAAGCTCTATTTATCTTCGCTAAACTTAAGAAGTTCAATGACGCAACAACAACATGTTGGTACGAATTCTGTTCATCATTGGTTGTTTCAATAATTTAAAGCCAATCAAATATACTTCAAAGTGAAATTTGACGAGCTCAAATAACACGGTGGTCCTTTTAGATTGTGCCGGCCAACATACTAAAAATTAAAAAAAATTAAAATTCGGCCCTAACTTAAACTCGAGCCATCTTCAGTCTCTCTATAAACCAACCCATTTGCCGACTGATCTATCATCGCCTGTCATTCACGTTCTTTTCAAATTCCTTACGAAGTGATCGAACGTAGCACAAAAATAGACAAATTGGCGCTTAGTCTCTCGTATTGTGGAACGCAGCCTTACTGCTTTCCAACACTCCTCGACCGTTCCAAATAAAACTCTTTATATGTTCCTGGAATTATTTACCAGGCTATTTAACACTATAGGGAAGTGAAGATCACAATAGGGCGCGTTTAGACAACGACTCGCCTTTACATTCTCGCAGCTAGAAGCTAAAAATTATCTGAAATTTCAACATGGCGGTGGTTTTAGCTCTGTCAGCTGGCAACGAAACGAGTCAACAATTAAGTTTAGAAGCGATAGGAAAAATAGTTTAGTCAGGAGCAATTCTTTATCTTACTGTCACGAATTATAAGACTGCAAGCATTTGCTTAAATGATGTCGGATTGAGCTGATCGAGGAAGCATTGTTACTATGGCAACGATACCTTTGCCATCGCGATTAAAATCCAGGTGCAAGAATGCAAAGGCGAGTCGTCACATAAACGCGCCCTTACTGGGCCGAGCGAGAGATGGTATAATACATCAGTTTATTTTCTATATTTTGATTTCCATTATACGTAGTAATTTCAGAATATGAAGCAAACGAACACCGTAACAAGCGAACGACTCCACCACCCATGTTTACGAGCGCATCTGGGTAACTCCGCAACAGCTTGTTAGATTTGCCGAACATACGATAAAAGCAGCGACCAGGTTTTTTTTCCAAAACGTGTGAAATTGGCACTGTTTTGTTTACTATTTGGGGATATTCCTGCATTCTTCACACTAAAATAACTTTTACTATAGTGTATTATGACAAATGGCTTTGTAGCGTACACACGTAGTGATTGGGGACAGTAGCCTTACAGACTGGGCTCTCTTACCGCGTCTACTAAAAAAATTGCTTAGCCATCCAACGGGAAGCCCGAATATCTCCGAAAATATTTAAAAGAGGAATTTCATCTTCGTATTCGTGAATTTTATGCACCAAAGCTCCCTTGTCGTGATATTTCAACTAAATCCGAACAAAATTACGAACGTTATCGTTTCCCAAACACAAAATCCAAATACAGTCGAGTATTCGGCCTTGCTCGCTTCGCCAATTACTTCAGATATCTGCTGTAAAGATACTAATTCGAAACTAAAACTTTTTCCCAATGTTCTACTTTTCCCAAATTCAAATGCTGCAAATATGTAGCGCAGGGCCGTGGCAAGGATCTGGATTCTGCTTAGTCATTATTTGCAACGCTCTCTTTTAGCAAAGACATGTCAGGACTGTAGATGCAAAGGAAGAGGGAAGAGAAGTGAATGGCAAAGGCAAGCTAGATCGTACTCCTCATCTCTCGACGATTGCTGCATTGTTACGTACACTATAGATTGCACACGTTTGAAAAATGTCCAAAACTTTCAAAAATGCCGTGAAAGCACATATTTGGTTTAGGTTACTGGTTGACTTTGTTACCGGAGGTTCACTACTAGACCTTGAAATTCTCTGCCTGTCTATCCGTCTGTTAGGGCGATTTCTTTCAAACCGTTTATCAGATCGGGATCATAATTGGCGTGCACTTACAGTACAGGGAACTGGGTGCTACAGAAATTGTCAGCCTTTTTTAAAACGCGAACGTGGAATTTGTAAGACATCGCTACAATAATTTGTGTCGCCAGCGACAGACGTCCCACTTTTTTGCTCATTAAGTGATGGAAGCTGAGCGTATTCCCAGTTTATCAGTGGTCTTCGTCAACCATTCATTGAAAGACGCGACGCGCGTGTCTTTTGGTGTCGATTTAAGTGTCTGTTCTTTTATTTGTAAATTAATTACAGATTGATTTCTCTAAATTATTATTAATGTCTGATTAGTGATGTCTGATTAATTTTTACACTTAATGAGTTAATCTCTGAAACTTCTTAGCCATTATTGATTTGCAAATCTCCACAAGCAGGACATAAAACGCATATAAGGACAATTTGAAAATGATAGGGACAGTGGGCTCAAAGTAGGCAGAAAAGATGAATTACTAGGGCAGGATGAGAAGCGCCTTTGCTCTGCCTCTCACCACGCATCACTAGTAAAAACAAATTCGTATACGCCTTTGTCTGAAATAACATCCCCCCCCGGCCCTGCCCCAAACTCTCCTTATCTGGCATCAATAAAGTCCTTTTCAAGTCTTGACATTGCTACTTTCATCTCGAGCGTATCCCTATTTGTTTTTAACGACCAAATCGATATGTTTTTCTTGATAAGAAATGCAATTTGAGACTAACAAGCGATACTACGACGTTCTTTTTATGACCGACAAAAAAGAAATCCGACAAATTGTTTTGTAAAACGACATGCCACTGACATTCCAATAGCAAAACACACTCAGAGACACACACAAACACACACACAAATATTCTCCTTTTTCGAAGCCGAGTACAGTCCCAACTATTTAAAGCATTGAAACCCACAAATAAGTTGGAGGAGGGAGTGGGAGAGGATGGGAAGCAGAAAACAGTAAACACAGCAGCTATTCCAAAAACCGCACATGTTAACAATTCGAGCTGTACATACATACCACAGACTCAGACAGAGAAGCACACTTTTAGCAAGGTGTTGCCTTAAACAGATGACGCGTCCGTGTCAAAAATGTAGTGAAAAGAGACGTTCCCCCATTCCTCCCTACTTCCCCCACCACCTTAAAAGAGCAACGCATCCTGCGCATCTATTTATCATAATCGTCATATTCGTCATCATAAAACCTAACAAACTGCACAATTTATTCCAAAAGAGCGAAACCAGAACTTCCGACTGCGTAAAAACGAAAATTATGCATCCCCCCCCCCCCCTCCCAAGCCACAAACGATACCGCTCACACTCTTTAGCATCCTCTACGTTCAAATGACTCCCAATCATCGTTCGGAAACGATGCATACATGGTTGATGCTGTAAGTATAATTACCCAATTTTGACGTTGCTTCAGCAAGATTTTGTGTTGAATTCTGCTATTTGATGTAATTCCCTAACTGGAATGAAATTACATCAAGATAGCTCTCCTAAACCTATCCAATTTGCACCAAGGGTTAGACAGATAAGTTTGGAAGAGTTTGGGACTAGTCTCTACTTAAGCCTAATGGTGTTGTATATTTCTGCTAAACTGTGGAAATTGGACAAAATTGGAGTAATAAACAAAGGAAATCAAAGCCCGGTTAATAACTAACCGAAGTTTCTGATTAATGATGAATTCTAAATTGGAAATACAGTAAATATTTAAGTAAATTGTGCGACCTGTACAATTTTGTAGCTTATATGTTTTGCACGCAAACGAAAAAATTACAAAAAACTCTGTGTGGTAATTTAATATAATATAAACAAACACCCGTCGTAGCTTCTTCTTACTGCAGTTTCATTTTTTTTTTAATATATATATACAAAACTTTACAAAGCTTTAGTTGTTAAAAAAAAAAGTGAAATTGCACGCTCAAAACGATGTGTTTCGTTTGGTCTGTGCAAACTTCGTTAGACGTCGGACAATAGCAGTCCTTTACTTTAGTAAATACAAGTATTTTTTACTTTTTTGATGGCGTCCAGACTTTAATTTTTCACACTATCATACCTAGAGCTAGCAAGGGTTGTACGGATGTACGTTAAAACAGCGCGGAAATAACAACGCGACGACAAAATAGCGCACGAATAGCGCACGACAAAACAGCGTGACGACAAAATAGTGTACGACAAAAAGCGCAAAAATGTTTCTAAACGAAGATACTTCGTAATTATCATATGCTGTGGGCAATTTCTGTCTTATATATTTATTAATTACAAACTGTAGATACAAATAAAAACCATTCTTTTAGACTTCAGAATCAGTATGGTGCCCTCCCCTCTCCCCCCCCCCACCAACACTACTTGAGCTGTTTTGTCGTCACGCTGCTTTGACGCCGCTGTTTTGTCGCGCGCTGTTATTTCCGCGCTGTTTTGACGGGATACCGGGTTGTACGGGTTCCATTTCTAATTGTCTGAGCATTCAGTGCCGTAGTTACAAATTGCTTCCCA
Organism: Lithobius niger; assembly: GCA_023313725.1. NCBI lineage: Eukaryota > Metazoa > Arthropoda > Chilopoda > Lithobiomorpha > Lithobiidae > Lithobius > Lithobius niger. Next base: position 2,651 of record JAHWFP010098989.1, on the reverse strand, counting down.
TACTTTTGGTTAATGTCGCTTTCTTGCCTGGTACTCCATTGAATGCAGTTGATTCTCCTTTATGAAAGCACTGGTGGGTGGAAAGGGGGGGGGGGCGGGCGGGAGGTAGGTAAAATAACCTTTTCACCCAAGCATAAAGAGAGGATGTAAATATTCTGTGAAAAAGCTATATGACTAATAGACAGTTTTACCTGAGAAAATAAGCTGAGACACAGACAAGTTGGAATTAAGTCAAAAACGAAATTTTTGATAACAAGTAGACCACGTATAAGAATTTCGATGTTGTTCAATTTCTGTCCTATAGCTATGTATATTACATAAACGATTTATGTCTAAAGACACCCACCGACTAAGACTTAAAACGGGTTAAATGTAATAGCCTACTTCAAAAGGGTGCAGTCAGCAACTTCAACATATCATTTAACCTTCTAACTATTTCTTAGTGAGATTAACTTGGCGTTTGATACTACGACTTCAAACGATAAAAAAGCTTGACTGGAATTCTTTAACCAATTTTGTTTTGGGATACATTATTTACAGCGATTTGTGTCTGCTTACAAGCAAAAGGTTGTTGAATTGAAGTACTTACGAAATAAAATCAAACGCTTAATTAAAGATTATATCTCTAGTAGATTGGTGGGTATGGGATGAGGGCACAGTAGGCGGAAAATGGAATGGACGTATTGGAGTCACATTTTGGAGGAAATGTAATAAGGATACAAAAGGGTCTTTATAAGGAAATAGAAAATAATTTTTTAGCCGGTTTTGAGGCTATAATTCGCTGTTTTTACGAAACTAATGTTTTTGGATAATGTTGGTAGGTCAAATATGGTATGTTGGTATGTTGCTTATTGCTAATTGTGTTTCTTCGTTTTTTTTTTTTTTTGTTGCTATTGTGTTTTTACGTTGTAGTTCTTCCTTGATTTTTTTTGTTGAAGAAATAAGAAAAGACCACGATGAGAAGCGAAGCTATTGTAAGAAGAAAAAAAAAAGCAGTCTAAATGTTATCAGAAGACCAAGGTTTGATTCCCGCCCAAATGACGACACGTGTATTTTTTTTTGTCCTTTTTCATCTAAAGGGTTAAATTTAATTTTTTCATTTTTACGTAAAGTTCGAACTATTCCATAATTGGAAAGTTCTCGATTTACTCTAATCTGGCCAATTCTGGACATTGTCTCAAGTTTCTATGATGATCAAAGGATTAATGTTCGAATCCCAGGATTCCCCCCCCCCCCCCTTCCTGAATTTAGGAATAAAGTCTTCAGGAAAATGGTCCAAAGAAAATATACACCTGCCTGTTAATGCTATGCATCGTTCCTGCTTCGCTCACGCTGCCGCGCTCGCTGCTTCTATACATATAACAAATTCCATCAAGGCAGAAATGCCCATGTGTTTTTTTCAACGAATTTTTTTTGTACCTCTAGACATTTTTTCCTCGGACTTTTCCCCCCGTCACTTTTTACCCTCCCGGACTTTTTTTGCAGAACCTTCTTTTTAGGAACTTTACCCCCGAACCTTTTTTCTCCCCTCCTCTTACTACACTTCTTTCACCTTCTAAACATCACGTAAGGTTCAAATTTTAGCCGGTCCACCTAAAAGAGCATTGATTTGCTTTAGGTGAGACAAGGTGCCAAGAAAATTCAAATTGGAGCGGGGATAGAATTTTAAATTTCAGTCTATGAGGCTAAACAAGACAATAGAGTCACGCGATTCACTCATAGAATAGAAGTAGCGGCAGATTAAAGCAAACACAAAAGGTGCTCCCACTTCCACCACCACAACCAAAACCACAACCTCAAGAAAATAAGGCGCACGTCTAGTTGCCCGTTACGAAACTTCAGAAAGCGCCAGGAAAGCTTTAAGACTGATGCGAGCTATGACAGAAGACAGGACAGTTCCAATGGGATACAGCTGATACGCTGATATTTTGTCGCCACATACTGATAATACGTAACACAAGAAATCAGACAACTTAAATGAAAGCTACTTTAGCTCAGAAAGCACTGACCCTCTGGAGATGCAGTGCTATACCAGTACACGTCACTGTGTACCTGCACAGCCTATCCACGAATTGTAAGGTGTCTTCAGAGTCGAAGGCCCCGTGAGATCAACTTGCTTTTTAATAAATTGAAACCTATTTTAGATGAGAGGTTTGTTTGTAAGCTTCTAGTAGTACGGGTTGGAACTGTGTGGCTCTAAATAGTGGATGTTGGGTTTGGTAACCAGCAAACAAACCCCAACATCTGGCTTCTGTATACTCCCCCAAAATGCCGGACGATGTACGACCGACCAAAACCCCCTTGTTGACACTCAGAATCGTCGTCACTCATTTTTTTCCCTTTCCTTTTTTTTTTCATTAAACAGCCGAACCTTTCCCCTACCTCTCCCCAACTCCCAACTCCCATGTTTCACCCCGTCACATCGTATTCCTTTTATATACTAATCAAATTAGTTTCAATTTATCTCGTAACACTTCACTGATAAAAAGGTCTGCTCAAAAGGTTCGATCTCCATATGTCCTGATAAGGTGATTTCGACTCAGACTTCGACATGATGAATGGTTCTAATTTTCGGATGCCTCCTGTATTCTCCCCCTACCCCTCCCAAATCTCAAACCCTACCCCAACCCCGTTGTACGAGGTTTTTTTTT
>JAHWFP010098988.1:0-11543 GCA_023313725.1 Lithobius niger | reverse complement strand
TTGTTAATTCTGACCACTGATGGTTTGCTTGGCACACTCGGCTCTTGGTTCCTTCTAGTCGAAAGGCATCTCCACATCCGAAATTGACCACTGTTCCGACTGTCCGGTTGGTAGTTGAGAGATGAACATTAGCCATGACCCTCAGGGGTGGACACCGACCTTTCACTGCTGGCACTGCAAATATAAGGAAACCAAAATAGGAAACCCATTAAAAGGACATAAATCCTTCTGGTATATCGTGCGACCCGTTGAAAATAGCGTTTGCAATATTTACACAGGTTAGAGTTAATGTCGCAAAATCACCTCGCACGCAAGAAAATAGAAGAAAATGAATATGTTGGCAACATTTACATACGTTTGAACTAAAGTCGCAAAACTTGACTCATGCAGAAAAGCCAACAGGGATTTATGTTCCTTTAATTAATGGGAGAATGCAAACCACTCTGCTGTGCCTTAATGATCAATCTTCGTTTTGGAATTTATGCTAGACTAATTAATGAATTGGGAATTTAAATGGAATTGTTTAACATAAGTTGCAGTCGTAACTTTCTAGCCGTACTTAAGTTAATGCAGTGTCCCAGTCATAGCAAAGATTCCATTTCGTTTGATTAACTGTTTCATTACTGCTTCGTTTTATTAACTGTTTGATTGCTAAAGAAAATAAATTAGTTGTACTGTGTTCTTTGTTCGATTGATATCTTATTTGATTAAAAGTAATTTGTTGATGACGACTTCAGTGATTTGAACTGATGACAAGCTAAATAAACAGCTTCATTTCTATTCAGTGATCATATGGCAAACTTTATAGATTAGATAGTTAAAATGGCTGTAAGTTTGCAGAATCCAACTGTGAGATAGGCCTTCACGTTTGAGCCACGATGAATACTCCCAAATTTTTCCCAAGTTCCTGCATAGATTATAACGTTAACTAGATATAATATCTTTACTTTTTCCAGTCCTACGCGGGGCCATAGCATTTTGCGGCTACTAATACCTCTGCTAATGCTTTTGCATTCGAAGCAGCACGGAGGCAAAGCATTATAAGAGGTAATAGTATCCCCAACTAATGCTAGGGCCCCGTGTAGGAGTGGAAGAAGTAAGACGCTGGTGTAACTTTCTAATCTATGGTTCCAGCTTTGTACTGAGGGTGACTCTGAGGTATGATTATAAAACTTTTTTAACAAGCACAAAACTGGACTGGTTTCAGCAACCTAAAAAGCAGAAACTATTACTTTTTTGGGGCTCCATTATTAACAGCAGTTGATCACTTGAAATTAAGCAAATTGAGAGAGAATTTGTGAAATGGAGTGTACTGGAGGTACCTCAAAATCTGTTAATAAATGTGTGAAAATTTAGTAGATATTATTCTTACCATTCTTCATGGTCATGAAGTCATCGTAAAAGGATTTGGTAGCAACGGCTAATTCTCTGTTGCCACTCACAATATAGTCAAATAAGCATTGATAGACGTGACTGGAATCCACGCCACACAGTCGGTTTAGATCGTTTTTATCTACACTGAAACAATAATTTGCAATATCTTGGTTACACTAACATGCCATACTGAAATTTATGCACTGTAACATACATTGTAGCGCATTCTAAGACTAGTTATTACAAATGAGTACCAACTTTACTGACGTCTTTTTTGCGAAATAGCAAAGGGGCGAGACATTACACTGAGCTGGGGAATTTTAGTGCAAGAGCTTAAGATTTATTGTACTCATCGCAAACCAATGAGGAGCAACTAAAAGTCCAACCAAAAATAACCTTTTGAACGAAATTGCCTACTTAAGGCCTAACCGATATAATGAGACCCTAACACAAGGGACCTGCTGGAGAAGAGACCAGTTAAACGGCTGGCCCAGAGGCTAACTAATTTTAAGAGGCGGACCATCCACTTTTATGCAAAAGGTTGCCCCTAACAACCATAAAATGACATGGGTATTATACGTAAAGATCCTTCTACAAGCAGGAAATACTAGAGGAAGAACTATAAGATAATTTTTATAAAGAACTCTCGGACATAGTCATGGTAATAACATCCTGGTACTGAAATCTAGAGGAAGCAACATTTAATACACAAGGGCATCTGTCGCAGCAAACATGCAAGATAGGAAACAGTCTTCAATACATTAACACAGAAAATCCTAGCACAAACACACACAAGACCCTACATGACACAACGTAACACATCAGACTTTACCTAACACAAAAAAAAACCTTAAATCAGTAAAACTAGAAAACTAGTGTGTAGGCGTGACACTAACAGTTTTTATGGCACACCGGTTCCTGGTGTTCGGCACTTGCGTCACTCACGGTATCATGCATTACATACAACTGCCCCTCCTTGTAAGAGTAGACCTAAGATAGTTTTATCAATAAGGCTGAGAGAGCTCAGTCTGGTTGCTGGAGGTTTGTGGATCTGGTCGAACCCCTAAAAAGGGGATCTTGACAAAGGCCCTGCCAGGACTGCCGGCCAGGGTAGCGTGAGAGGCTACCATGCTCCTTCAGCAGCTATGGGAAGTATTCTGGACAATCTTAAGGCACCAACGATGATCGGAAGTTACCCGAATCGAATCCCCGGGTTGGCACCTCCCTTTACCAGATATTTCTTCTTCTGTAAAACTCTGGTAATGTTCAAAATTGAGCCAATTCAGCCATACGAGCATGAAATTGCTTCAGCTGACTTAAGACTCAAAAGAAATTGCAGTAACTTAAACTGCAATTACATCGACTTTTACTTGCATGCCTTTGGGTCCGCGTACACAACACTTGGACACAAAAGGAGCAGTGGGAACATGTTACATTGTTCATCGATCACAATATCATTACTGCATTACCACAAAACACTTCGGTAGGTACCAATTTGACCTTGGAATGTATCGAAAATTATTGTCGACATTTGGAGTTACTAGTTTTTTTTTTATTACCAGAGCCGAGTTAGGTTGGTCTGTTGGCAACGGGTAGCTTGGGCGTCTGGCAGAAGCTACCACTTACCTTCCAATGTTTCAGTGACTTCAGTTGGCCCTGATAAAAAAAAACCTAGTAACTCCATCCATCTGTTGGCAATAATTTCGGTGCTTTCCATGGTAAGAAGGACACATTTTGAAGCTTCTCGTGGTGATGCAGTTATGAAATTGTTATATCGAATTATATCGAATTATGTGTTCCCACTGCTCCTTTTGTGTGTAGGTGTTCCATAGGTCACCCAAAGCTACTATATATAAGTAAAAATCGATGTAATTGCCCGTTAAAACTTTCCCCCTACTTTTATATCCCAGCCCCCCCCCCCACAAAAAAAAAAAATCTGCACAATAAAAGCAACAATGCTATACAATGTTGAGACATAGACAATAAGAACTGGCTACTTTTTTCTCGTTTTTACCATCTTCTGGCATTATCTCTGTCCTTGCTAGAAGAGAGTTTTAAGGCGGTTACAGAATAGAAAGTCCCATTCCAGCAGAATTATTGGGTGATCAAATTATAGGGGAATGATCAAAGTAACATTCTTTTCAACTGCTGAGGTTGGTCAGAATGGAGAGGGACAATCTTGCCAGGAAATACCTAAGATCTTTTGCGAGTCAGAATTGACATGGAACGCAATCGTTTCGGGGGCCTTTTCTTCCCGTATACGCAGGGGTGGGCTGAGGCCAGGAATTTCCCGACGTCTCTGGCATATGAAAATTAGGATAATGTTAGGGGGGACCTTACTCTGTTTTGATAGTTTGTCTTGGAAGGAAAGGGATAAAAAGTTTCAGTTGGGAGACCTAAAATTAACAATAAAAAAAATGTTGGGTTATTCATTTGGAGAATGTCTTTCATCTCGAACAAATACGCAAACAATCCCTTTGGTAGAATGGGTACAAAGCTTTACAGAAAATACGTTCAAAGAATAACAAGAAGAAGAAGAAGAAAAAAGGTTTTTCCTTCCTGTTGCACATAAAACTTAAAAATTGGCTTTCTTGTTGATACTTGAACCCTAATTGAGAATGTTAGTCTATTACGGAATACAGTATCTTCTAATCTGTAGATACACAACATACATACGTGGTTGGGATAATTGGAACTTTCTCAAGTGTGGGTCGAAAGTCTTTGTCAAAGTAAAACGCACTTGTGCGGCCATTTTCGTAGTGGAAAATAGTTTTTGCATCCGGATGATTCGTGCCCAAATCCGTTACCAACCCTACAGACAAAAAGAGGTGATGATCATAAGAAACAATTCGAACAAAACTTTTGTTTAAATAACAAAAGGAATGATCTGCTAGATGAGTCGGTAATCTTTACCAAAATGGTTTTAATTAAAAACTTACATTTCAGACCAAAGTCAGTATGAAGTTGTTGGAACGTAGCGGAAGAACTTATGGTTGAACCATCTGGAGTAACTAAGTCGTTTGCAGAATTTCCAGACCAATTGCCTAGCAGTGCCCGAGTGCTATACTGAAAAACAAAACATTAATTTTTCTACTAGTGATTATTTCGGCGTGCAGCACATGCAAGTTTCTTTGCCCTTGCTCCATTTCCCCCTAAAATCCTCTTACCCCATCATCTGTGTCCCACCTCCCCCTGTCACATCTGCAGTGGGGTTGAATTTGTGTACGATACAGATGGAGATGGGGTGTATGAATCCTATTCTAAAAATTGCTTTGCTGAAAAAAACATTATATTTACCTGTAGTAAAAAAAAGCCAAATAAGTTTGCACATTGAAGTTTTTGTTTCCTCCTGTATATCTCGCCCTGCTTTTATGCAACCTCTTCCGTCCAGCCCAGTCTATTCTTGGTCAGTAAACCCTGTTTGTTGGCCCCTCTCCTTTCTTCCCTCAAACCTTTAAATTCAGGTCAGTTTAGTATCGAGAGAAACAAAAGTGACCAGCAATGTGTTACGAACGCAGGTCTAACAATAGTTATCTAGACGTATGCCACTTGCACAGCACTTTGTTAGTAGTACAGTGTGATACCATACCGTTAGTGTCTTGTATCTTGAACAAGAGTTTGATACACTTCAGGGCTCTGGATAAAAAATAGTACTATGGCATGAAAGTTGGAATTAGGTTGAAATCCAGAGTGATGGCCCACCTGATCAGAATTAATCAACGTGGGAACATCTACGAATTGGCTTTCAGTGCAAAATCTGATCCTCAAGTAATGTTTAAAATGTGTAGCTAACTAATGGCTGGCTCACTGGTTAGCAGCTGATTAAGTGATTAATCTGCCAACTTCCATGTTAATTTGCATAGAATCATTGCTCTCGCGTAATGAAGTATTGGGAATGAAAGGAGTCCAGATTAAAAAACTGGCTGTATGACTACAGTACAAAACGAACACCATACGTTTTCAGGTATGTAGCCTGGGAGTGTCACGGGAATGGAGTGAATGGGCCAACAATTACAAAATACGATTACAACCATTTTAGTATTGTCGGTGGTGTCTGTGATTGTCGGAGTATGGATGTCATCGCCTCGTAACAACTGTTTGTGACCATGGTACAACCACGGTGTGACTATGGCTAATCTGAGTTGACTGACTATGACTATATTTGGGCGTTGTGTTTACGTGCACACTATACGAAATTTGTGACATCACCCACCTACCTAAAATAGAAGGTTGGTTCTTGAATATTTGGCAAACAACACCAAATGAAAAAAAAAATGGCTGTAACTTCCAATTCAGTGTTAAAATGTTTCTGATGAAACAATGCTATAAAAAAATCAAAATAGTAAAAAAAAATACGTGGTATCACATCAAAAACTAAAATTGGCAAAAGGGACGCAAATTTGTTTAAGGTTCGGCCTTTCAAAGGAGTGATATCGACATACCAAGACATTCGCCAAATTGATCCCACCGACTAACACTCAGGTATTAAAGGAAAACGTTAACCGATGCTACCGAACCACTGCTGTCTCAAACTTCACAATTACCATTGCTGTCAATAGATTCAGTCGAGTCAAAGGTTTCATCAGCACAGTAAATTTACTGGGATCTGAAAATTCACTAAATTCAATAATCTAACTTGTCATGCAAAAGTCAGTGAATTCGTTGTTAAATCCCGAAGAATTAGAATTCACAATAATCCTTATCATCCATTTTGACTTCAGAAGTATCACTGATATCAATTAGATTCTCTAACTCCACTAAATTCATCAATTCCATGAAGCTCCCCAGAAACCTGTATTATATTAGATTTATTAGTTTCCAAAAAGTGGAAATTCTACAACATTCTTCATTAGATTTGACAGACGAAACGGGACTCCTGAAAACTTAAAATTTATAATGGGTTGTAACTTTTCGGTTAATAAACTCACACTTATGGTGACTTGAGGTAAGACAGTTGTGCCATGTATTACCATGAATAAAAGTGCACATATAAAGTTTCTTTTTTTTTCAGAAATGGTAACGCCTAGTTTGAAGGTTTTTTTTGGTAGTATTATGCTTCATCCTGAAGAAATGGGAATAGATTTATACAGTTTTAATTCATGTGTTGCAGAAAAGTATAAATAAGCTAGTAAAATAATCTCTACATCAGAAACACATTATAAGCATTATAAATTTATAATGGTGGTCACACAGAAGAACTATACGAAAACCACTCCGTGAAATCATAGCTTTATGACCAATAGTTATGGAGAAAAGGAAAAGGAATTGTAGGGTCTATTGCGTGTTACATGATGGTTTCGTACTGTAACTTACCATGAAAGATTCCGGCAATGAGATTTGTACAGCCATGAAACCTCTGTTTTCAACAACTTCGACTCCAGCACCAGATTTAAAAGCAATCACAATATGTGACTGGTTAATGACGTTGCTGGGTGTGTAGACAGTAATACCTGAAAAGGTAAAAATACAACACAGATCATTGCAAAACACTCTTCAGATTAGAGAGCAAGCTGCAATGTTCCTACCAAAAAAAGGAAAAGCAACCAAATGTTCCATGGTAATAATTTTTTTTTAATGTACTATATGGTAATAAACACAAGGTTTAATCCGACTTGGAAGAGGAGAAAAAAGTTAGGAGGTAGAAGCAAAACCCCATAGTGTATTTTAATTGGGTGCATTGTTCAAATGTCTGGTAATTTATGAATTAATTTTCAATCAAAATTGCCGGTCATGGTCCATTTTTATTTGTAGTCACAGACAAGCTCGGTACATATTAAGGTAAGTTATTAGTTTCGTAAGTAGTTTGCCTTTTTATGGGCATAAAGAAAATTTCTGGATGTGGCTGTAAAATAGTAGTCTGAAACTGTAAATTTGCAGTTCCTGGACACTGCAAAAATGACGTATCGACTCACAACGTACCTTCATAATCTCATTAACTCGTAATTATGTTATGTAGCAAAAGCTTCAATTTACTAAACTTTGCCTGTCTCTGATACCTTTAAATTGTGCTGCCTTTAAGGTGTAATTACTAAAGCCTAGTTTGCGCTGTAGTTCCCGGTTTAACTTCATCTGCCCCGCTTCCTTTGGATAGGAGAGCAGTAATGCAAACACAGTCTGCCAAGCTGTAATTGAGGAAGTTCTCTACATTTTAGGGGAGGCCTCTTTCCTGGCCTAAGCTAGGAGAGTTGTGGCCTCAAGGCCAGGAGAGAGGAGCAAGCCAACTGTGAATAAACCACTCAGCCTAAATCCAACATATCGTCATACAAAATCCTATTTAAAACAACGTCATGGCTGAGACAGGAGAAAAAACTGTGTGAAGTGAGTGGGATCAGAGGTACAAGTCAGAAAATTCGGACAATGGCCTTCTTTTTTAAGTTAGGTGAGTGGTCTCCCAGTTTTAAGAGACTGCAGATAGACCTCGGCATACGTGAACAAAGGCCTCTGTTTTCAAGTTAGATGAGTGGTCTCCCAGTTTTAAGAGACTGCAGATAGATGTCAGGACATGTGAACGAAGGCCTCTGCTTTCAAGTTAGTTGAGTGGTCTTCCAGTTTTAAGAGACGAGATGGTACGAACTAGGCTTAGAAAACATAGTCGCCGAAACATCGCGTGACAAAACATAGCGGACAAAACATCGTGAGGACGCGGCTCTACTGATCTCATTTGTACGAACTGGATAACACGTGTGTATAGTCATGTCGGCATGCGAAATTAGCGTAGACTTGGGCTACTTGTTTGGACAATCGTTCATGACTTTAATGCTTAGTACTGTTTTTTGGAGGGGGGAAAAGAAATATTTAAAACAATTTCTACTGTAGGACATTTTTTTTTGTTGTCAGGGGAGGGGGAATCAATTCATAAAACTGCTTTTGGGCAATGACTGTGCTATCTAGATATTTCATCCTTATCAGTCGTGCGATCTGGCAACGTCGCAGTCGGATAAAGGAAATGTGCAAAACTCCAAGACTAAACGGTTTGGAGGCCTCCCGTATCATAAAACTGCCAAACGGTGCTGAATGTTTTTAATGTTGATTCAGTTCACTAGTGTTCTAATTAAACTTACATGCCGCCATGCCATCCATCGCAGTTCATCAAAAGCTAGAAATGCAAGCGACCACTGGTTTTATGGTTGCATACGCGTCACAGAACAGAGGCCAAGACATCACTTGGATGTTTGGATTGTATTCTTAGGAGGGGTAATTATTCACACGTGTTAGACAATTAGTAGCCATATTGATCGCTGTATTCGCAATGGAAAACTAATCGACTCTCACTATAATTGGTTTAAACAGGTTTATTTATTTTTCCTACACAACTTTTAATAGCAGAAATAGAAGGGAGAAGTGTACTGTAGACTGCATGACTGTTTTTATTATTAAATGGGTATTGCCATTATTGTGTGGGAAAATATTTCATTTTCATTTATTCAAACTTTGGTAAATTATCAAATCGCTGAAAAATGTGTCGTTTAACTTTAGTCAGTGGCGTAGCTAAGGGTGTGCAAACGTGTGCAACGCACACGTTGCCCTCAGTGTTCGCACACGTGGCCATTTTCACTAGTAACTACCTATTTTCCATAGGCACCAGGTCTTCCTTATGCACATGTTGCCCTCTGCCTACCTAGGCACATGTTGCCCAGATTCCTGTCTATGCCACTGACTTTAGTTAACATCAACGGACATTTTGCTTGGAGACAATGCCACAACGGGGGGGGGGGGGGGCCATTGCAAAGGGTGAAAAGAACCTGGACACAGCCACGCGCAGATCGCCACATGCGCATGTTAACTATCGCACCGTTTTGCGAGACTCTGCATAGTAATGCAAAGCCAACATGATAGTAGCTGCGCTCTTCCATGAATACAAAAATTGGGATGATTTTCGTATTTTAACATCTCACTTTTTAATTTTTTAGGCTAGTATGTTATAATTTTTCTTTGGCGATCTATTGGTATAAATACTTGTGATACTTGTCACTCGTTTGACCTCGTGGTAATTATTAGCACATGATTAAAAATTAGTACATACACACACACACACACACACAGACGAAACGTCAAGGTTATTGTAAACGCGCAAAGGATAATTTAATCGGATGCTAATAAATAATAATTCCCAATGTTCAACAGAAACCTCGTAGACGCCACATTTTAAAACGGATTTTTAGCAAGGGATTGACTAACAAACAGTAAGTATATCGAACTTTGGGCAGTACTTGATGTGGCGGATCAAGAAAAATTTTGCTGGGAGGAATGTATCTTTAAGAAAAATTTGATTTTACTGCAATACTGGGGTTGGGGCTCTATCCCAGACAGCGTGGGCTCCAAGTGTGCAACCTGAGGGAAAATTTATTTCTTTCTTTTTTGGGGGAAGGAAGGGCAAAATGCAGGAAGCAGGGACTCACTTGACGAAAAAGTAGGGGTGGGGATAAATTTTGCCATTGCAACTCCTGGGAAAAGGCTAATCGTGTCTTTGTGGATACCAAAATATGTTATACGAGAAAGTAAAGGGTAGAGAGATTGAAGTAGTGTCAGTTTGCTTATATGTCTTTGACAATGAACTGAACGTATATAAAAAGTTTGGTGCAGAGTCTCCTTTATACAATCTTGTCTCTGTTATTACCATTAAAACTGTAAGTCTTCTGCTGCGGCCTGTCAAGGTAAATGGGATGGCCGTCAACAGTAACGGTCAGTCGGTAACGTTGTCTTGCTTCTCGGGGACGAATGTGGACCTCTACTGTCGAGGACATGTTGTCTCTGGCTGCAACAGCTGTGACTATAGTGGATGGGATCGATACTGGAGCTGCAGCTGAAATTAAAATTAAACAGACCTCTTCAGAATGTCTCTTAAGTTGCTTACTGCATTATAAGAGTACGGAACATTTCACTCCGGAACATGTACGGAACAATTCTATCTTGATCGCTAAAGTGCATAAATTCAGATTAGACCAGTAAGCCAATTTAAATTTAGTTGGTGGATTTGAAAGTGTTTTAAGTAATTCATTTGAATGTAATAACGCTGTGCTTTATGATATAATTAGGTTCTGGAAACAAAACGTTTGTAGTACTCTCATAACTATGAATTTAAAGGAAACATAAATGCAAACATCAAAGTCTAACAATACAATGAATACAAAACGGGACAGGTATGCAATCATGTGATGCAACTGTGAACTAAGCAACACATCCCTTTTCCGGTTTATACAATCGTTTTTCTTGTAGTTTAAACGTATAGGTAAGTATTCCGTTTATTGAATAGCAAGAAATATAGGCAATGTACAAACAACAGCTGTTGCTTAAGTTAGATTGTCCATTGTAATGCTGCCAATTGACTCTCGTGTGATGGACTGAGACGGTAATCAAAATACAGTGTACACATTTTACACAGTTGGTTAAAGATGTACAGCCACGGTCAGTGAAACATTGACAGCGCAACTGTTGCATTTAGTAACACCCACCAAGGAACATCGTTTACAAACGGTAGGCTGCTGTGTCAAGTGATCGGAATGGTATGATTAACCATTCAACGTCGTCTTGCTTGTTTCTCCAGGTTTCACTGACCTTATCTTTATTCTGACATTTATCTGTCTGGGAACATCATCTTATTACCGTATCCGGTAGACCTTAGAGAAAAATGAAATAATATGGAACATCCAACTTACTTCCGATTATGTTCACGAAAGGCTCGAACCGGACCTGGGCGTCGAGTACGTGCTTCTGGTTTTTGACATTTAGTAAAGTAAACTCTCCTTTGCCATTAAAACTGTATTGCAGGCCATTAAACGTGATGAGGTGAGGATCGCCAAATACCATTCCTGTAAATAATTACAACTGTAGATATAAGCAACTCTTCGATGAATTCCAAATAAATGTAGGAGTGGTGTGTGATACATGGATACAACACTTATAAAAGTCAGCTTATAAATTCAGCGATAATTATAATAATAATAATAATAATAATAATAATAATAATAAACTATTTGTTGTGCAAATAGAGCACAACCAATCAGGTAAGGTCTGGAGGCCACTTATAAGCGGCAGAGTTAAAACTTACGAAATTCTGATCTAAGCAGGCGTCACAAGACCTGTATTTCATCTGTAAGGATGGATAAACTGGTAAATGTGTTTTTACTAGTTGTCTTTTAGGACCAGTGAACTCCTAAAAGACAACTAGT
>JAHWFP010098984.1:0-30701 GCA_023313725.1 Lithobius niger | reverse complement strand
TCGCACGTGGAAATTGTAGCTAAAGGCCCGCATACCACACTTGGCAACTGTTTCTGTGAAGCGTTCGAATAGAACGACGTAATTAGCCCTAATTATAGTCATTAGGTAATTACGGTCAAGTCAGCAAGCAAGAGATGGCAACTTTACAATACCTATCAAACTGATTTTTGAAAGAATTTACACTTAAAGCCATAACTATTTCGACTGGAACGTTATTCCAAATGGGAATAACACGGGGAATAATATTCCAGTTTTAAAGGGTCCTAGATAGAAAGAAAATTGAAAGTTTGTTAGAAAAAAACGGAATAAAATATAAAGGTCCTAATGCCGCACCTTTTGAGGCACGCTGCCTACAATAGTTAACCCTATTCAGTATTTACTCCGAACAATCACTGACTGGCAAATCTATATAATAAGATCAATGAACTTAAGACTACTACCACTACCACGAAGACTCAAATTTTCAAGTAACACTTTTCCCCTCCTCACGTCCGCGATGCAACCAAAGGGCAACAAAAGAAATACCAAGAGGGAGTGGTCGATCAACTCAATAAGATGTACGGTGGAAGACAGTATACCGTCGAGCGAACAGTTTCAATCTCAAAAGTGTTGGGAAACGTGTCGGGAAAAGTGTAATTCATGACTGGCCCCATGCATAGCACGGGCATCCCCTAGTGAAGACATAAATCCAAGCAAGCATTCTGTCTTTAAACTTATGATGTTTCAGTTTGGTGATGAGCTTGCCGCCACAAGTGATTTAAATGCCTTCACAAAATTAATATAAACTGCATTCACCGGAATACCATCCTCGATACAGCTTGCTCAATGCTCTACAGTTGAACTGAGTGGTAGATTAGCCTAGTAAAAATTTAAACTGGCCATCAACCACTCAGTATGATATTTTTGGATAAGACAAAGTATGGATATGGAGAATTCCCACCACAACTTTCATGTCACAGAGGACAAAGCAATCGGCTGATAATTATCAGAATTTGAAACTCCCCTTTTTTAAAAAAATTGGAATAAGTTTTGCCATTTTCCAAAGTTTGGGCGGTTTCCCAGTAGCAACTGACGAATAAAAAATCCAAGAGTGGTTTACAAGGTGATGTCCTTTCTTTTTGTATAAAGCAACCAAGCAGCCGTCAGGGCCCACAGAATGACCGGGCTTAAGTATAAATTTCGCTATAAAAATTTCATTATTATAGGTCTGGCCAAAGTTGTCCAATAGTATACGTAACAGATTGTTATTACTGACAAAATTTTTTTCTGAATGCTCGAGATAGTGGCTTTGTTTTGGCTGTTTACGGTAAATTTCCTATCACCTCTAATAGGAATGATTTACCAGTTGTTTTACGTTTAACAAATCTAAAATGTAAGGCCAAACTACCTTCAGTGAATAGTGCACATCGCATTTAAACTCAAGTATACTCTAGCCAAAGTAATTTTGTCTTTTGAACACTCGTTATATTTCGCCAAATTTGTTGCAGATCACACTTTCTCATAAATGCGCCCCAGCTTTAACTTTGTAGTCCTTAGCCTGTCGAGAACTTTGGAAGTAGAAAACTTTTGTCGGTTCATTGTTGTTTATGGTTTGCATATTCTGCCTGTTTACAAACTAGCTGCTAACACACAATAATGTTTTAGATTCAGAAATGCGACCGTTATTTGAAGGCGCTTCAAACACACTTCAGTAACGTGTCCCTACAAATGGTAATTCGCCCAAGATGGAACTATGACTAAATTTTACATCACCGCTATAAGGGTGAAGATGGCAAAACTAGCCAGTACGCTGTCTACGCAATTCAACTTGTTAAATACGTGAATGTGACTCACAAAACCTGGAACACAAGAAGAGTTCCGTTGTAAAAGTGAGTTGGGACTTTTTCAAGGCCCCACACTCTGAAGTGCCAAAGCAAGGAGTTGGATCTCCTGAGTCAAGTAGCTCGTGTAGCGCCCCACCCCATTTTTACTCCTATTATACAGCAGAGAAACATCTCCCCTTCCCCATGCCACTTCACAAGTCTACCCAAAAATGATCCCACTTACTGTACCAACTCACTGAAAGCATAGCAATGATTGTTTACTATGATACAATAAAAAAACAATAAAGTTTATAATGGCACTTTTTGTTCGTTTTATGCTGCGAAATTGTTTTAACGACATTATTGCACAGTGCTGAAGGTTTTAGGCCTTCATTCAATAGACAGATTTGCTATAGTCTGTAAAGCATTCTTGAGACACTGGATCTCAGGTAGGCATTTGAAGAATTAGACTGTAATATGTTTAGGTTTCACCGAAAGATAAGCGTTTATTATAGTTCAACTTTTTTCTGTTTTTTTTTTATTCGAGTTTATAAACTAGGGCAGCATATTCGGTGCCTTTTCCCCGTCTGGCACCTAGGGCAGCCGCATCCTTGCCCTTCATCCACCCACTCAGACCTTAGTCTAACACTGAGGCTGTGACCCAGTGTATGACAAGAGCAGGGACCAAAAACACTGTAAAAATGTTTGATGCCACTCCATTTTCTTTTACTTAGACCATTTTTATTCTGTTGCATCCATTCATACTTTTTTTTTCGGTAGTCGTTATCAAAATGGACACATCCATACTCGAGACGTGCCAGCTTCACTATTTTATTGGTGTCTAACCAGCAGCACATATTTTGTAAGACTGCCTGGTCGCATGGATTAAGGGGTAGTCGTCTCTGGAGCCATCTTATCTTCTTAAGAACGAACAAACGTGTCCCTCTCGTACCCTGTAAAGGACGAATGAACACGTCCCGCTCATATCCTGTAAAGAATGAGTGAACTCATTTCTCTTGTACCCTGTTCAGAACGAATGAACTCGACCCTATCACACCCTGTTAAGGACGTAAGAATCATCCCTCTCATACCGTTAAGAACGAATGAACTCTTCTCTCTCGTATACTGTTACAACAATGAACTCGTACGTCTCTTACCCGGTTTAGTACGAATGAACTCGTCCCTCTCGTATCCTGTTAAGAACGAATGAACTCTTCCCTCTCGTTCCCGATTCCCGATTAAGAACGAATGAACGCTTCCCTCTCGTACATTGTTAGAACAAATGAACTCGTACCTTTCGTACCCTGTTCAGACCGAATGAACCTCTCCGTACCGTTTAGAACGAATGAACTGGTCCCTCTCGTACACTGTTAGAACAAATGAACTCTTACCTTTCGTACCGTTTAGAACGCATGAACTCCTCCCTTTCGTACACTGTTAGAACAAATGAACTCTTGCCTCTTTGACCGTTTAGAACGCATGTACTCGTCCCCTATTACGAACGAGTGAACTCGTTCCAGAGGATGGGGAGGGAAAGATGGATTTTGGGTGAAGAAGCACCCACACTATGTTTCCTTTTTTTTTTTTACCATACCAAACGTTTATTCCTGCTTTAAGCAGTCAAGGTAAAAATTGGAATGTATTTACTTTTTTTGTTTGAAAAACTGCACACACATAGTCAGATGCTCCTAATAGTCGAAATTATAAATTCCCTCAACCAAAGACAGAATTTGGTTTTGCTGACTTTTGCTGTCTTGAACAAATTGGGGTGGGGAAGCCTCCTACCCTTCGCCCCCTCCTTCTGCTTTGGCCCTGAGAGAATGTTCCTACTACAAAACATGCATCTATCTTATATAGAAATTCAATAAGATTGGTTTTCATGATAAAATAATGAAGTTGAGTACGGTTTAGTTGTAGTTCATTACTCTTCTGTCTTACGAATATTTATATCCTCCGGAGAAAACTCAAAAGGCCTCTAAGCATTAAAAATAGCTAATAATATATTACCTTATTCTTAACTAATTGTTTTAAATATTTTGTCTGGTCCCGTGAGAAGTCAACTTTCTCTGGAGTCGAAAGGTTGTAGGGCTTCATGTTGTTTGCAGGATAATGTAGTCTTCCTCTGATGAATTCAATCAAAAGGGGATCATCATGACTTCTGCCATCTGGATTAATGGGTACCAAAGGCAACAAGTACTGATGCACTGAAAGATTTAAAAAAAAAAAGTTTTTTCCCTATTTTTAAATACAGTAAAATCACTATCTTACGGACCATGCTTCAGGTAATAAAAAATAGACATCGTGGTTCTCGGGCCAAATCACCTTCATAACGGCCAGGCCTCTTTTTGTCTTCCTTGTCAAATTGAAAACAGCTAAACGAAACAATAATTTAAGAAATAATTTTTGCTAAACAAAATTTTAAACGGTATGTCAAATGTCGTGTCTAGATTCGCATGTACCATTTGCTTTCATAACATATTTCAGTGTCAAAAGTTAAAGAAGAGCACAGAAATAGTCGCATCTAGATTCCCACGTCTTACCGTACTTATACCATTTAACTATGTAACATATTTCAACATCAAACATGACAGAAGAGCATACAAATAGTCTAATCTCGATTCCTACTTGTCTTACGGTATACTTACCATTTACCTACATAACATATTGCAGTGTCAAAAATGAAAAGAAAGCACAGAAATATTTTTTTTAAATATGGAACTAATTGATTAAAGGGTGATACAACATTCAGCGCAAAGTTTGCGATGTTCTTTATCCAAAGCGTTTTGGGATTTATTTCTAGTTTTTGTTAATAACTTCGAATGAATTAAGCCATCGAATGAAAATTACAGCTATCGAATGCTCACGGAGAGGTTATATATCTGCTGTTATATATCTGCTGTTATATATCTGCTGGAGGGGTGTTATATCTGCTGCTTGGGTCTTCAAAAAGCTGTATAGCTTACTGACCGACACCTAATATATATATAATTGTGTGTTCTTATGTCAAAATGGGTCAATTTTTCCCGAAAGCATAAGAGAACAAGAAATATAAATTAAATAAATGCAAATTTGAGACCTGAAAGTGTCTCAGAATGAACACTCTTCTTTCCCCTCCCAGCCTAAGTGTTGAGAGAATTGTGTATTAGTCAAACTATGATACAGTGAATGGACCTTTGAATGAAATCTGCTCAAATCTGGGTTTTAATTGAAATAAGCAGAGTTTTGGTAAGTTGGGGGCAACCAATACCAACATCAGAGAATTCTTCACGGTTTAGGGTTGTGCAAATTCCCAGATTGCAGCGATAATTCCCGCATAATCAGAATCGTGGGATTTACGAGCAAATTTGCACCAAAAGCAAGCAAAAATTCGCCTGAAAACAATTATTATAAATATAACTTTTGTCTTAGGTGTAACGAACTTAGGCGTATTCATCTGTATTTTGACCCTATTAATCTATAGTGCTATCATCTTTAGCCACACTCGTTTTGCCAGCCGCATCTTTCCCACTGTTGATACGAGACAGCAACATTTGTTGCACGTTCTATTCTATTCCTTTTTGTAACCTAACCCTTTAGAATAGAAGGCAACGACTTATACAGTTTATCACCTAACTATCTGACTGTCGATTTCAGAATTGGGCAAAATCTGATAATATGGATTTGATGTGGGGTGGCCTTTTCGGGGCCGTTTTGGGCTGGTGAGTCTTTTGACCAGACAGAATGTTGGAAGGCAAATTGCAATGTGGGGAATTTCCGTTTTCATGGGATTTCTGCACACTGCATGAAAAATCCTTCGTAGAAAAGAACAGATTAGAGACCAGGAAGAGTGAAAAAAGTGTAAATGACCCACCAGCACCTGACTCCCCCCCCCCCCCCTCCTTCCAAAACCCTGGAAAAAAAGCCTGGAAAATACGGTCACTCGGGAAGCAGGCAGAGGGAGCAAAAAGCATTGGGTTACTGGAGGTCTGTTCAAAAAGGAAAGGTTTGCGCCACTTTGCCTAGTGCTCCACTGCGCCACTTTGCCTACATTTTCTCCCGCAGTAACAAAGTGCACTAAAACAGTGTTAAAACGGTTCAGCTTCCAGAACTACGCTTCAAACCCTCTGGGGAATTTACAGTGCTCTCCCAGGACTCTGTAGCTGGTGAGAAAGGTGATGCAGGAATTATGACTGCTCAAAATTTCGTTTAAAAGACCCAGAACGGGTTAATGACATTCAAATAAATAAAAAATCCAGGGTAAGTTTATTGATATAATTTATTATAATTTTGGACTGCCTGAAGAACTGAATAAACTAGGGTTCTTTGCTTAAGCAAAGTCCACACTGGACCCAGAGCTCGTTGCTGGTGTTTTGGCCCCGTCGTTTAAAAAAAGCAAAAAAAAAAAGAGAACTGCGAATCGTGGCCAGGGTTCGAGCTTTAATTAATTTTTCTCTCTGCAACATTTTCCACTACCTCCTCTCCTCCCAATTTCCTTTCATCTCGTTGTTTATCAGTGCTCCAAGCATCAACGTGTTTCCCTGATGTGTTGCTCAGTTCACCGACAGCGTCAATGCTGAAACACTTTGTCGAGGTCTTAAGTTCCGTTTTCGACCAGGACGTGAAATCCCAGATGGAGCCGTGCCCATGCCCGGGTTTAGTACGGATGGTTCAGGCCCTGGCGACCCGGGCTTTTTTTCCCAACATGAACGGGGATTTACATTCAAACTTTCGAGTCATATAGTAACGATATGATCCAGAAATTTGCTCCAAGCCATGATAGGAAGGATTGGACAAGGTGACAGGTGAGTGAGCGAACATTTCTGATGGAGTTGGTGTTTGTGATGTCACTGCTGTTTTTATAGGTGAGGATGCGTCGGTGGCATTTGACCGAATTTCACCATGGAAGTTTTTTGAGTTTCATTGGGGTAGCGATTTTCAGCGTTGCGCTACCGAAATAGAACGCTCGTGTTATTGTATTTAGTACAGTTAACTACCACGTTTTTATTTATTTTTAGCACTGCAAGGATTTTTTAGTTGTCCCGCTTACTGTTTCATAGTATAAAGACTTATTTTTGCCCCAAATGCACTTTGTAGAGGTACCATCACAAATGCGTACCTAATCATTCTCTCGCAACCATTTATCGATTGCGTAAGTTTCGGGTGCAAGCGAAGAAATCTCGTTTATTAATTTCTTCCATCAGTACAAAATTATAATCGTTCATCTCAGAGATCAAAGCCATAATTATTGTTCGGAAAGAAGTGGCGTTGGTCGAATGCTGAAGGTCCAGCTATGAACGTACACAAACTAGCCAATGATATAACCATAGACATAGATAAACCCATTAAGACCGTTGGCAGATTCAACTTACCTACAAAAGTTGATAATACCAATAACACTACGATGATATAAGTAAGAGAACGCAGCCGCATTGAAAGGGTTTTCAGATCGATTCCATAAGCAGGCTATATTACATTCGACAGCGACGAGAAAGAAGTTTTCGGTAGCGTTGATATACTCATGAAATAAGATCCTCGCGACACCGTTTAGTGGTTGACAGATCTAACAATTTATGATTGTTTTTTGTAATTGTTAGACCTACCAGTTAAATCCCAGCGTTAGGTACCGAATACGGTGAACAGATTTACAGATTTTATTAAGATCAATTGGCCGGAGCCATGCGCCCCAGGAAAACTAACGTGTAGCAAAAGAGTATCATTCTAGTAGTTTCGTATGCTTTTGCTTGTAAACACACGCTTGCGAATTTTTGCGCGATGACGAATGTTCGTTTATAGGCCTTGTTTGCCCGTGCGCCTGCCTCATCGCCAGTGAAGTGAATTGACCATCTGGTGGATTGTGTAGTGTATGCTTCGAATTGTAGCGTTGGCTGTTCAGTGTATGCTGTGTGTTTAGTTTCTGATAGTTTATTGTAAGAAGTAGAGTGCATGGCCTTGGGCTCACATCACACGGCTCACAAAGTTGTGTTGAGTTGTAATGGTGTTGCATAGTGGTGTGTGGTGTAACATTGTGTTGTGTTGTATGGTTTTGTACATTCTTGCATAGTGCTGTAGTGGGCGTACGGCTTCCGGACAAGCTGTAATAATTTTGTTGGGCTGTGGCCTGAAGCCATGCACCCTCTTAATTAATAATACAACCACAAATTACATCAAAATGGAAACATAGTCTAACTCATGGACACAATCGAACACATTTCTTCAATTCAGTGCCTAAAGCAACAACACCTGAAGCAACAACACTGGAAACCAATAGCAGCCCTGCGACACAAGAGATTCACAGTACTCAGCCACTAACATGAGACACTTTAGCTCCCCTAGTGACTTGTATGCATTTAGAATTTCATTGAAGGAAAGTTCCTAACGGGTCCACAGATCTAAGAGCACTCGTGGGCCTTTGTGTTTCGGACAGTGCTGAAGGAAGTGGCGAAAGGCGTCATCTGTGCCACACCCCACGGAAGTGCACCAATTGATGCGGCACTTGTGAGAGGGCAACAGCAAATGACCAGTGCGAAGCCTTGACAGCAATCGTGTGGCCCAATAGGGTGGATCGTCCAACACGGTGGTGTAATCGCATACGGGATGAATTCCGTACACAACCCTGCAAACCTGCGCCAAGTCGCACTCTGCTTTCCACAGCTGCTGCATGCGGAGATGCAGAACAGACTGACTGGCACGCACTGAATGAGTCATGATGACTGAACACTCGCTAACAAAACTGCCTCCTAGCCATGATAACAGCTCGCTAGTTGTCTAGTATGCCACTCTGCCCCTTTACTCATTCAATTGAGGCCAGGGACACCTGGCACGCACACCACAGTTTCCAGCATGTGACGAAAACAATTGGGTCATCCATCAAAAACTCTGGAGGGCATACTGAAGGCTCCACAGGCTAGCCTGGGAGTCCGTATAAATCGTGAATGCAGGCAGCTGCAAATCAGCTGCTACGTCAAGCGACGCCGAAATTGCTGCTAACTCGCAGGTATAGCTCGAGGTCATTTCGCAGATTGAGCAACGAACACCAACCTTCAGGGTCGGGATACACATGCCTATTCCTGCAGCACCGGTTTCGCTGTGGAATGATGCGTCACATAATATTTTGCACGCCGTAGAACAACCTGACCTGAAAACGGACAGAACAGAGGGGCACCACCTCCACGGACATGGTGGACATACTGACGCAACATTGACCAAGTGTCAAAGTGGTGGGGTTGGCGAGAAGCGACATACTCGCAGGAAGTCTGTCAGAGAGCATCGCGTAGTCAGAGAGGATCTTAGCAACAGGAGCCATGGCACCCTTGCTCATTCTTCTGAGGTATAGAGTTACAAGAAACTCTTGAGCCCGCAGATGCTGAGGCGGTTCATTAACCTCTGTCCACAGTGCCTGGACAGAGGTCATAATCAAACATCCAGTGATTACCCGCAGACAGTCATTGACACTCACTTGCAGGCTTCGCAATTGTTGAGTTGGAAGGCGGTAGTCCAAGACAGAACGTGCAAAGGATCGGTAAGCTGACATTACCAAACCCTTTCTGACCTTGCGGTGGTGCGTCAGTACTTTAAGGATAGGGAGACGTGCAGCAACATTCTCATGCAAACACTGAACGTGATGAGACCAGTCCAGTACTCTGTCTAGCAAGAGCCCCAGGTATTTGACCCTGGGAACAGTTGAGATGTGCATATCACTGACCTCCAGCTGAATAGGAGCAGAGTGGAACGAGGCATAATGCGAAAAAATCATCAACTCTGTCTTTGCCAGGGCTGGAGATAGACCGCGAACTGCTAGAGTGTCGACCACGTGGTTAAGAGCTGCTTGTGCATAACCGACGAGAGTGTTGGGGTCATCACCGACAAAACAAAAAGCGATGTCATCAGCGTAGCAGACGATGTTACAAACCGGTCGCATTTCCACTAGAACCGCATTTATGGCAATGGCAAACAAAACAGGACTAAGACAGCTGCCCTGAGGCAGGCCACGTGCAGACGATCTCTGAGAATACCAGTACCCATTTATAGTTTGTTCCACATTATGTTTTCAGAAAACTGACTGTATGATTCAACGTTTCCTTGCACTACGAATGCAAAAACTTGTGAATATCACACTTGTAGAGTCTACACAGTTACTGTTACAGTCTACGAGTGGAATATTTAATGTTTTTTTTTGTACTCGGAGCGGCAGGAAACGTGGTGACATATAGTCAGTTTTCTGCAAACATAATGTGGAACAAACTATACCCACGAGACTAAGGGCCTGTCGCATAGGAGGGCAAGGATCGCCACAGACAGCCGTGTTCCTACCCCCATTTTAGTCAGAGAGACCATGACCCAGTCCAAATTGACAGTGTCATAAGCTGCCTTGATGTCAAGGAAGATGGCTTTAACTGTTTGGCCATGCAGCCAAGCTTCGTGGATGCTAGACAGCAGAAACAGGACAGCGTCCTGGGCACCATGGCCATCCCTGTATTCCAACAGAACAGGTGCAAGAAAGCCGTAGTACTCCAGATGTCAGTGGAGTCTGTGGAACAGCATTCGCTCATACAATTTTCGTACGCAGGAAGGCAACCAGTCTATAATTGTACAAGTCAGATCGCAGACAGTTGCGCTTATGTACAGGCACCAAGATTGTGAAGAGCCAGGATGATGGGACAAAGCCCCCATCAAGAAGCCCTTGATAATACCTGAGGAGCTCAGACCTTGCAACATCTGACGCAGATAACAAGAGCACATAGGAGATCCAGTCTATGCCCACTGCACTATTGTGCCTGCACTTGGCCAAAGCTGTCTCCAATTTTGCTGAAAGGATCGCCGAGTCACATGCCGTGCCGAAATTGCTGGGGCTGCTGGGAGGGCACTGCCTGGAAGGTATAAAACAGCCACTGGTAAAGCGCGTATTAAAAGTGTCTTCTTCCATTACAAGAAGAGTTGGAAACAAAATCCAGATCATGAGCACAGGGTTCAATCAAATAGGAACTAATTTTTTTTATAAAGAAGCATGTATTGATTAATACGCCAAGTTTCGGGTTAATCTAGACACATGCTAGTCACATGCCGTCAAGTAGATGGTTAGCCAACTATAATAGATGAGATTAATTTTGATTGAGTGAGCAATTCCTGCTTCATTGCCTAAATTAACATTAACCACGGGAGGAGCAACTGAAGGGAGATGCGCTGATTGAGTAAGCAAAGCGAACGAAAATTAGTGTTTGTTAGCCAGAGTGCTTGACAATAGGATTAAAAAACTTAAGCAGGTGAAACATGGACATACAATAAACCAAACCGCGTCAGTTTGGTTGCTACAACGGCTAACTTGGGAATGGCACGTGTGAAAATTATGAATGCGAAAATTTACAGACGAATATTTTCCTCCAGAAAATAAAGGATGTATAAAGATAAGACTGTGTGTCCTTTTGTACATTCACAGTCTTATGAAAGTTGTGATATCCACCCAAAACCAAAACTGGTATAAGAGAAGCCACCAAGTTTTCAAAAAGGGTCGGCCTTTGAAAGCAGTGATATCATTCAACCCGGGAACGGCCGCCAAGCTTAATGATATTAGCCAAGTTAATCGCACCAAATAATACTGTGGACGCTAAATGAAAACTTGAAGATTGCTATCGCGAGTAGCCATGTTCTAGTTTTCATTTAACTTTCGCAGTAATAGTACGTGCTGTTAATTTGACAAATACGATTAACATTGGCGACCTTTTCCTAGTTGAATGTTATTGCTACTTTCAAAAGCCAACCCTTTTTGGAAACCTGGCAGCTCCTCTTATACCAGTTTTGGTTTTGGATGGATTCATACTTAAAGAAGTAGTCGGTTGAATGCTTGGAAAATTGAATTCTGGTAGCGGATTATGGGTCGACACCATAAAAAGCATTCAAAACACTCAAAGAACAAGAACTTATATTTCTGCCCTCACGTGGGGGCCGTCATCAGGCAAAAATACAAAGAGTGTAACAAACAAAAAAACATAAGTACACATTTCTCGCAACTCCCAAGTAACCAACGGATATCAGTGATTTAAAGCAATTACAATACAAAAATTAATGCAGTTTTAAAAATACAAACGCTTACCAGAGTAAAAAGAGTAAAAAAATAAGTAAAAAAAATAGAGAGGCCAAAAACCTACCCACCAACACCAGCCATTTTACTGGAAATGCTCAGTGTGGGAGAGGATCAAGAACTTCCAAAAATAAAAATAAAATTTTAAAACACAGTTAGATTTGGTTGTGTGGCAGGGCGTGGAGTATTTCCTTCCACCATTTTAAGTTAGGATATTTCTGGTTTAAATTGAGTAATCTTCCCTTGTTGTTTAAAATGGTTAGACCCTCCAGTTGCTTTCTGATACCCACATGTCATTCGACAAACACGATAGTTGTTGCTCCCCAGTTCGGTTTGTGTTTTGTGTTGATATTGTGCTTCCCAATGGCGTTTTCTAGCTTCTTTTTTTTTTAGGTATTTTCAGCCCGAACAGCAGCTTCATGTTCACAGATTCGGCGTCTCGTTGGACGTCCCGTTTCCCCAATATAGAGGGCCCCACATGATTCCCCTCTCCCCCCACTCCCACATTTTATAGCATAGACGGAGTTTCTAATTGTTTGGAGGGATTTGGGCAGAATGTTGCTAGAAGATGTTGTGGAAGGTTTTGAAGAACTTTTGTCAAGTTGTGGATGTTTGGTACCGGTGCTTGAACCACCCTGACCCCCCCCCCCCCCCCTGTCTTGCAAGAGTAGCACTAAAAGTGGAGAAAAGTATTGGCACATAAGGAATTTTAGACCAGCTGATGACTTCGGGTTGGGGGGGGGGCAGTTTATGGAGGGCCGGTGTAGGTCTTCGGAGTTTTTGCCTCTCCTTATGAACCACTTTTTGGATGAGTGTTGGGGGAAGTCGTTAAGAAGGTATTTTATCATATATTCTAAGTTCTTGTTCCCGCACGTCTTGGTCAGTTGTGCAGTGTGCGAAGCTGCGGTTTATTTCAACTTGAAGAATTCCTCAGAGGGTAGCGGGTGGGTGATTTGATTTGTAGTTTATTGTCCGTGTAGTCTGAGTTGGTTCTTGATAGTGTTTGGTAGCGAAAAAGGTTTGGTTGCACTTTATACTAATGTTAAGGAACGGCAAAGTGTTTTGTCTTACGAATTCAACTGCAAATTGGAATGATTTATGAAAAGTGTTAAGAGTTAGCAGAACCTGGTCTGCGAAGTCTTTGTTTTGGAGGTAAGCGAAGATGTCGTCGATATATCTAATCCACAGAAGGATTTGGGTATTGTAGCGACGATTAATTACTGTTGCACACAATTCAATCAACTCGGGCCTCGCAGAATACGTTGCCCCTATCCTTAAAGCTAATATCCATTGCACTTACACCGTCCTTAAAAGAAAAATTTCAAACTTTCAACAACACTTCACCCGTGGGTACAAACAACCCATGCATGGTGTCAGTCGACGTACTGCAGCCCTTTTTCCGTCAGTAGATCAAACCCTCATCCTGGAAATCCTGTGGAACTACCTACATAACCTTGGGGCTAAAGCAAACCTCAAGGGCCTATCGGTCGATCAAATAGTAGAATGTATTTATGTTATCTTCCTGACTACGTATGTAGTATACAAGGGTGAAGCCTATAGACAAGTTGATGGGGTCCCAGCCTTGAGCCCAATTTCGGTTTTCTAACTGATCTAGTGTTGGACATAATTGACAACGAACTTAATCGTCGCTACAATACCCAAATCCTTCTCTGGACTAGATATATCGACGACATCTTCGCTTACCTCCAAAACAAAGACTTTGCAGACCAGGTTCTGCTAATTCTTAACACTTTTATAAATCACTCCAATTTACAGTTGAATTCGTAAGACAAAGCACTTTGCCGTTCCTTAACATTAGTATAAAGTGCAACCAAACCTTTTTCGCTACCAAACACTATCAAGAACCAACTCAGACTACACGGACAATAAACCACAAATCAAATCACCCACCCGCTACCCTCTGAGGAATTCTTCAAGGTGAAATAAACCGCAGCTTCGCACACTGCACAACTGATTAAGACGTGCGGGAACAAGAACTTAGAATATATGATAAATACCTTCTTAACGACTTCCCCCAACACTCATCCAAAAAGTGGTTCATAAGGAGAGGCAAAAATTTCGAAGACCTACACCGGCCCTCCATAAACTGGGGGGGCCCCCCCCCCGCCCAACCCGAAGCTGGTCTAAAATTCCTTATGTGCCAAAACTTTTCTCCACTTTTAGTGCTACACTTGCAAGACAGGTGGTCAGGGTGGTTCAAGCACCGGTACCAAACATCCACAACTTGACAAAAGTTCTTCAACACCTTCCATGACATCTTCTAGCAACATTCTGCCCGAATCCCTCCAAAAAATTAAAAACTCCGTCTATGTTGTAAAATATGGGGGTGGGGGAAGAGAGGAATCATGTAGGGCCCTCTATATTGGGGAAACGGGACGTCCAACGGGACGCCGAATCTGTGAACATGAATCTGCTGTTCGGGCTGAAAATACCTCAAAAAAGAAGCTAGAAAACGCCATTGGGAAGCACAATATCAATACAAAACACAAACCGAACTGGGGAGCAACAACTATCGTGTTTGTCGAATCACATGTGGGTATCAGAAAGCAACTGGAGGGACTAACCATTTTAAACAACAAGGGAAGATTACTCAATTTGACCAGAAATATCCTTACTTAAAATGGTGGAAGAAAATACTCCATGCCCTGCCACACAACCAAATCTAACTGTGTTTTAAAATTTTATTTTTATTTTTGAAAGTTCTTGATCCTCTCCCACACTGAGCATTTCCAGTAAAATGGCTGGTGTTGGTGGGTAGGTTTTTGGCCTCTCTATATTTTACTTTTTTTTTACTTATTTTTTTACTCTGGGAAGCGTTTGTGTTTTTAAAACCACATTAATTTTTGTATTGTAATTGCTTGTAAATCACTGATATTCGTTGGTTACTTGGGGGTTGCGAGAAATTTGCACTTATGTTTTTTTGTTTGTTACACTCTTTGTTTTTTTGCCTGATGACGGCCCCCACGTGAGGGCAGAAATATAGCGTTCTTGTTCTTTGAGTGTTTTGAATGCTTTTTATGGTGTCGACCCATAATCCGCTTCCAGAATTCATACTTCCTAATACAAATGTGGTAACCCAGCAGAAGTCATAAAAATAAAAATCAAAGGAGTGAAATCACGAGATCAACAGAGACTAAGCACTGTATTGTTACTAGATGAGATAACATAGTTAGTGAGCTCAGCCCCTCCCTCCTTCTCCTTCAACCACGGTAGCTGAGCAGTGACCATAGGTGAATTCGTTTGACTATGTGTGTGTTTTAGCATGTAGTGACATGCGCTGGTAATGGTATTGGTGTGCATTAGTATGTAATGGTGATGGTGTGTTGGTGTATTGGTTTTAGCAGGGACCGCATGACTCGGGTCCAGGTTCCTTGGGCAACTAAAATCAATCAATCAATCTACATAGTTTAACAAACTTGTACAACGAGCGTATTGTAGCGACTTGCGTGTTTCTACATGTTTTACACGTTGAGCATTGTAACTCGGTTACGAATTGCCCCTTCACCCAATAACGGAATGGAGGAAGGGAAAAGACGGAATGGTGATTTGGACGTTGTGACGCAAAAACGGAAGCTAAAAGTAATACGTTTTAGCGCATTACTTTTTTTATATTGTTTTTTTTTTATTGTTGTTTCATGTGATGTTGATGTTTTCTGATATTATTAGTGTTTAGGGATGTCTAACTAAAACAAATTGTTTCTAGTAAATATTTCCAGTAATAAAGCAGTTATTGTCACTCCTGTATTCCTGGAAATAATTTGTGTTAGCTGGTCATCCCTGAACACCAACAATATCAGAAGCATCAACATCACAAACATAAAAATAAAATAAAAACGTAAAAAAAAAAAGATAAGACGCTGAAACGTTTTGTTTTTAGTTTCCATTTTTGTGCCACAATGTCAAACCTGTTTTCCCTTCCTCCCTTTATTGGGTGATGGGGCAAGTGCTCAGTTCTCTTGTTCACCGAAGGATGAATTCGGAATCTTATCTACCGATATCCGCATCTCAGCCCTATTGTACCAATACAAGGATGCAAGAACACAACAATTAACGTGGGCTGAGAATAGTTCTCTGCAGCGGTGCTGAGAACTAGTTGTAAGCCCCCGTTAATTGTTGTGTTCCTGCATCCTTGTATTGTTACAAGAGGGCTGAGATGCGGATGCGGGCCATAGGGCCTTAGGGCTTCGGGCAGATGACCAGGAGTGGTTAACGCTCGTTAAACCCTTTAAACCCTTTAAAGATGCGGATATCGGTAGATAAGATTCCGAACTATAGTTCTCAGCACTCGATTATTTTGTTAAACGAAACCCGTGTTACACGTCCCATTGTGTAAATTTAATCCACCTAAACCCAAAACTGGTAAGAGAAGCCGCCAAGTTTCAAAAAAGCGTCGGCCTTTCAAAGAAGTGATATTAAATTCAACCAGGGAAAGGCCGCCAAGGTTAATCCTGTTAGCCAAATTAATCGCACCTACTAATAGTTTGAAAGTTAAATGAAAACTAGAACACTGCTACTGGCGGTAGCAATCTTCAAGTTTTCATTTAACACCCAAAGTATTATTAGGTGCGATTAACTTCGCTAACATGATTAACCTCGGCGGCCTTTCCCTAGTTGAATGATATCACTACTTTGAAAGGCCGACCCTTTTTTTAAACTTGACGGTACAACTTTTTCAAATTTTATCTGATTAGGACAATAAAGTATACCATTGGAAGCGCCTTTTCGAGAGCTTTACAACGCTCTTTACCGCATGTCGATAGCACAAACCGTTCTTGAGAAATCTTCAAAAACGTCTAAACAAATCCGTTACCAGAAATTCTTTTCCTCGTTTTCTGATTTTTCTGATGAATTTGACTTTTTTTCCCGACAGGCTATGTTTGCCCTAGTCTCATAAAAAAAAAACCCTGCTTCACAAAGCCATTTAACATCTTTTTGAATTTTTTGACTAAGCTGGGTGGATTAGCTTTTTTTTTATTAGCTGCCAAAGGACTACCAACAGATTTGTGTGCTAATTAGTACACGAATGTGTTAGTAGTTCTTTGGCCGTTTATAAAACAAAAACTAATCCACCGAGCTTAGTAAAAAAATTCAGGAGGATGTTAAATGGCGTTGTGAAGGAGGGTTTTAATTTTTATGTGCCTAGGGCAAACAGAGCCTTAGGGGGGGAAAAAAGTCAAATTCATCAGAAAAAGCAGAAAACGGGGAAAAGAATTTCTGGTAACGGATTCGTTTAGACGTTTTTGAAGATTTCTCAAGAACGGTTTGTGCTATCAACACGTAGTAAAGAGCGTTGTAAAGCTCTCGAAAAGGCGCTTCCAATGGTATACTTTATTGTCCTAATCAGATAAAATTTGAAAAAGTCGTACCGTTACCAGAAATTCTTTTCCTCCTTTTATAAAGAATTTGTGATTTTATTTGGTAACGGTATTATCAATTGAGAATATTGTATTATCGTTTCGAGAGATATTATAATCATTGGATAGATTGTATTATCAGTTGAAAATAAAAGTTTACATTTGTTTCTGGTGACTTAGAACTGACACAAAAAATATTGCCTGTCTGCGAATCAAACCCAGGACCTCGGAATGGAAGACCAGAGTTTTGCCACTAACCCAAAGGGAATAGATAGCAGTTGCTGGAAAATCAGGCTATTATTTGGTATTTGGAGTCTTAGAATTGACGGGAAAAAATACAGCCATTCTGGCGATCGTACCCAGGAGCTCTGCATAGAAGACCAGAGCCTTAGCCAATAAACCAAGTGGTATAGCCAGCATGTGATTAAAAATAAGGCTGTTATTTGGAGTCTTAGAATTGACGGGAAAATGTACAGCCTCTCTGGCGATCGAACCCAGCAACTCAGGATGGAAGACCAGAGCTTTAGCCGATAAACCACGGGGAATAGATAGTACATGCTTGAAAATAAGGCTGTAATTGGTATTTGGAGTCTTAGAATTAAAAGGAAAAAATTCAGTGGTTTGTGGGATCGAACGCAGGGCCTCGTGATGGAAGCCAATAGCCTTAGCCACTAAGATAAAGGAACTCTACAGAAAATTCTTGAAAATAAGGCTCTTATTTCGTATTTAAAATCTTAGAATTGACGGAAAAAAATTCAGCAGCTCTTGGGATCGAACCCAGGAGCCTTTGCCACTAAGCCAAAGGTATATATGGTAAATACATGAAAATAAGGCTGTTATTTGTATTTGAAGACTAAGAATTGAAGGGAAAAAATACGGCCACTCTGGGGATCGAAACCCGGACTTCTGGATGGAATACAAGAACCTTAGCTACTAACCCAAATGGTACAGACAGCAAAAACTTTAAAATAAGGGGTTATCTGGTATTTAGACTTTGAATTGACAGGAAAAAATACAGCCGGTCTTGGGATCGAACCCAGCACCTTTGGTACAGGGCGGCCATTTTGTGTAGTTTTAGCTAGGTAAATAATGAACTAATCCAAATTGAGACAAAATCACTGATTGGTCAAAATTATATGTCCTGTCCTGCCATTGGTTAGTTTCAGTTATGCATAAATTAGCCGCCATTTTCTTGCGGCTGTTTACAATGTTTTGTTTTTCGAAATTTGGCTTGAATTCCGAGGGGTGGTGGGTAGTTGGGTTTTCAGACATTGCTGGTAATTTGCCAAGAGTCTTTTAGCATAATCACATGACCAGTCAGTGTGTCTTTGGCTCTCAGGCTGACAAGGTGTCTGCAACAGCATTGTCTGGGGTGCAATAGCCCCATTCATTCCTGAAAACTGTCCCAAATCCAGTTAAACTAACACCAACGTTGTGTGGGACCTCAGTGGGTTTTCCTCAACTTTTGCCTCATTGAAAGATCGGTTCAAAAGTGGACCCAACATTGTCTGGTCCACTTAGTTTCCCTTCCTTCCTAAAAGTGCTCCAAATTCAATGAAAATTAGCCAAAAACATTGTCTGGGTGCCAATTTTCCATATAGGGTACTTTACCTCTGGATGCGACAGGCTGGATGCAGTAGGGGCATGCCCGTGGACGAGTTGGATGCTGGAGTCGTAGCGATCCTGGTGGCAGGTGCTGAGGTTAGCAAGTTATGATGTCAGCAAATTATGACGTCAGCGAGTTATTTCGCTTACTTGTTTCATAAATGCTTAGGTTAGGTTAGGTTAGAATTGGATACTGTTTAGGTTGTATATGATAAGCGCGCCCCCTCGGACGGTGTTTCATACTGGAAGCCTCGCGCGTCCACACGTTGTTTCATGCTGGAACCTGGCACGTCCAGCCGAACGCGTCCACAGGTAAAGTACCCTATATGGAAAATTTCCCCTAAATTGTTTACTTCCTAACTGCCTTCTACCAAACCCTTTACAGGGACCTGCTGTGGACCTCTTGAAATTAGGAATCTGCACCTCCAAAATTTGGGGGTACCACTGTTACTTTCTTAATGCTTGAAAAATATTGGCTACAAGCAGACTTGAACTAGAAATCCCTTGGCTTGACGACCAGAAACCTACCACTGAGCCATTCAGACATGTCACGCATTCTGTAAATGGTTCCTTAAGTACTGTCATTGCCAATGGCATGAAAAAAAAATGCGGGTGAAGGACGAGTCGAACCAGCAACCATTTGCTTTGAAGCCAGTAACTCTACCACCAAGCCATTACAGCCAGACATGTTAGCCAGTATAGTAATGCTAATAAACAAAGGGAAAGTAGTATTTTCACTGTAATATTGATGGAGTTCAACTTTCAATTATACCGTCTGAACCGCCATTTCTGGAGCTTTCCAATGGCGTTCATTTCGTAACAATCGCCCCAGCCATTTTCAAAATATTTACAAAAGAATGTGTGAAAATGTTAAACCTAATATAACCTATGTAGAAGTTAGGGAGCAAAATAACGTCACAAAAATAAGTCGAGGAAACACGAAAAAAAAATTTGAAAAAGTTGTACCTTTACCGTTTTCTAAAGAATTTGTGATTTTTTTTATTTTTCAGGTTGTGGTTGTTCCAGTCAAAAAATAAACAAAAACCTCCGGCACAGTACCATTTAGTACTCAAATGCAAAATTTCAGCAAGCTAGGTTGAATAGTCTCTCTGTAATCTTATTCCAAACAATTCTAACACATTCACATACTAATAGCATGTGAATGTGTTAGAATTCTTTGGAATAGGATTGCAAAGAGACTATTCAATCTAGCTTGTTGAAATTTTGCATCTGGGCATTAAATGGTACTGTGCCGGAGGTTTTGGTTTATTTTTTGACTGGGACAATCACAACCTGTAAAATAAAAAAATCACAAATTCTTTAGAAAACGAGGAAAAGAATTTCTGGTAACGGGCAGCTTCTCTTACCAGTTTTGGTTTTGGGTGGATATCACAGTTTTCATAGAATTGTGAACGAACGAAGGATCAGACGGTTTAATTGTCCCCTCTACCTTTTCTGTGTGGAGGAATTTTATGTCTATAAATTTGCTCATTCATAATTTTCACATTTGCCGTAGCCCAATTAGCCGTTACGACAGTGAAATTGACACGGTTTGACGCTGATTATCGTTCGCTTCGTTCACTCAATCAGCGCATCCCTCCTCACTTGGTCTTTCCTGGGTTAACGTTAATCATTCAATCACTTAGTTAACATGGTGTTCATGCACACATAATTGTCCCTTTTATTGTCGTGGGGCAGATAATTTAGTTTGGATTCGTGTACCGTAACAAAAAACCGACCAAACCATTGCAATAAAAGATACTCCGTCTCTTAGTGAACCAATACCAATACTGCAATTTTATTGAGGCCCCGTCAAATGCCATGCGCCCCAAACCTAACCTAAAGATAAACAACCAACAACCATAGTCTCCACAGTACCAAAAAACCACGCAACCTGGTTACCGCCGAAGCACAATGGAGCGCAACACAGCACCTGTAAACCACCTATTTGCAACAACAATGAATTCTAACAATTAGGTACTGAAATGATAAGCGTGTAACACTTAAGCATTTTATAATCTACTGTTGGATGACAATACGAACAATGGTTACAAAAATAATTTTGCACTTACGAGCCACCTCAGGGCCACGTGCTTCTCCCATTTTAGAAAAGGCACTTCCCCATATGACGCTTTACCTGTCTTTCGAAATTTAGATCTGGCAACTTTCCCTAATCAGCTGTAGACGTGTCGTTATACCGTATGAGAATTAACATGGGAGCCTGCGGACTAGTTACTAGTTACTATATATAGTCACTAGCCACCAGTAACACAAATTCAACGTTATTGAGGACACTTTTTCTCCATGAAGGACACGTTCCCACATTTTCGTGTGACGTTTTCTTCGTTACTCGGACTCAAGACACCTGCTTCAAACGATTTGCAAATATTTCTACCGCATGGTGAATTTACACCCAGTATGCTGAAATCAGGTATAAGTTGGTTTCAGTTAAAGACACAGTCTGCTAGTGCGGCCGCCTTTTTTTCATCAGCAATCATTTTTTTAACAATCGAATGTCTACAATCGGACGATCTACTGTTACTTGGCGGCGACACACTAGCGTGTGTCTAGATTTACTTTCTAAACGGCAAGTTATTTTTCACCATAATAAATACTAAAAACGGGCAATATCGGTAACATTTCAAAATTTTTGTTTACTTCTGGAGATGATTAGTTTCCATGTAAAATGTCGGACGCACCGACAAGGGCGCCCACTGAACAGCAAACAAACAAAAAAGGACGGCCCGCCCCCCCCCCTCTGGAGAACCTTTTTTTGGGGGGGACGTGCCGTTTTTTGGCCTAATCGGTGTTATGGATCATCCCAAAAAGCCTTTGTTTAAACGTTTTTTTAATTTTTTTATAGATTTTTTCATGATTCTGTCTACCAAAAGGGCAAGAAGTAAAGAAAAAAGGGAAAAGGGGGGGGGGGGGGGAGAATGGCTTCGGCCCCAATGTAGGTGCGATTCTGCACACCGGCTTTCTACACAACCTCTTCAACATTATATTCCGTACTCTGTTCCTAAATATCTCCATCAATCGAGAACTCAAACAAATCCTCGAATATCAAATCCGAAGCCATAATAGAACACTATACGCAAAAGTAAACGTTTTTTTTTCCTTTCCCCTTTGCATTTGTTGGACTACTCCGTGCACTACATCACTATTGGAGTCGCGTGCTTCTTCATTGTCGGGCAAAGATGCGGAGATCGGTAGCTGAATAAGTTATCGCCTGCTTCCCTCGTGCAAAGAACTAACCTTTGCTCGGGCCTGCGGCCCTCGACATTGCTAGTTCTCAGCACTCGGGAATCAAGCGATAACCTATACATGCAACAATGCTTCAACGTGTAGAAAAGAAAAGGAAACACGAAACCCACAACAATGGACTCGTCGCATGATGCATCAGTCTATTAAACCACCTTATCCAGCAACAATGCGGTGCACAAGTCTGTGGTGATCACGCGGTTTGTCACTTCTACTTTGATTTTTATCACTAGTTTATCGCATTGTTAACGAACGCCGTGCTTTAACAGACTAATACAACGAGTCCATTGTTGCGACTTATTCCGTGCGGAGTACGTATCCGGACCCAGTCGTTGAGCTAGCTGCAAGGGGCACTGGAAACATGCGGAGATAAAAACACTAGAGTAGCTTGCCAATGCCATGAGAGTGGATTTCTTGTGTCTAAAAATGTTCAATTTTTAGGATTTGTTGGGAGCTGCTGCAATTTTCAACTAATGGAATCTTTTTCTTTTCCGATTTACAACCTTAATATATGTTTCGCAGCAAAGGGATCGAGCAAAACCACGTTTCTTAGGCCTAAGAAATCCGCTCTCACAGCAGTGGCTTGACTCCTAGAATAAAAAAGTCGTTGTTTTTTACCTCTCTTTTTATCCAGTGCCCTTTGCTGCTAGCGCAACGACTGGGTCCAAATAAGTATGAGCTCTGTGGTGAATTAGGTATTATTATCAGTGCTCTGGTTGCATCCAATAAATACAAAATTGTATCCCACTATCTGCACGGGTGGTGCTGGATGCCCTGTTTGAAAAATTGTGCGGTCAGATCTATCATTTGTATGCAGCGTCAATTTAAATTTCTTTTGAAAACCATTGGGTCTGGTTATGCTTAGTTGACACATAATGACGCCTGTTTACTAAAGAATCAACAAACGCTGATTTTCGTTCGCTTCGCTCATTCAATCAGCACATCCCATGACTCTCACGAATGAGCCGGTAATTCCATAGTTCAAACTGTCTAAATGTGTCCAACGATGAGTAAGGCAATGTTAAATGAAAGGCGTGATGGGTAGAGTGTCTTTTTAACTGCTTATGCATGTAATGCATAAAGCAGTTATTGAA
Source organism: Lithobius niger (assembly GCA_023313725.1). Lineage (NCBI taxonomy): Eukaryota > Metazoa > Arthropoda > Chilopoda > Lithobiomorpha > Lithobiidae > Lithobius > Lithobius niger. The sequence continues at coordinate 7,510 of JAHWFP010098984.1, read as the reverse complement.
ATACAGTTGGGGAGAAAAAGGGGCTTGCGTCGTGAGCTATTGTTAAATGACGTTTCATCCCACTCCAGTCGTTTATTTGAACGAGTCATGCCTATCACCTTTATCGTATGGCCGGAAGTGACTGAAATATTAGTCGATGTTTCATGATTTCGATTAGAAGACGTGCCAGCAAATTGTAGGCGTTGTTATTAAACAGTTTATGGCTAAATCGTTTGCATATGAAGGGTTGTAGGTCCTTAACTAAAAAATTGTGCCAATTATGTTTCTGTATTAAAAAAAAGTTGAACTGGAACTGGCCCAGCTTATTTCAGGATTTGACAACATGCACGGAAAACGGAATTCTATCTGTTGTTGGGCTATTGGCAAACAATGGGGGGGGGGGGGGAATGGCGTCTACTTTACGGTTCGCCGGGAAGGCTGTCTTATAGGATTCTTTGCGTGTTGGCAATACGTGTAGTTATGTGGCTCCTGCTAATCAGGTAATTATTGTATAATCGATTATTTAGTGAAACAGTTTGTTGTAGTATAATCAAGTCGACAAACGTGTGAGACTACGGGATAGTGCATACTAGGTGCGTAGCTAACGGAATAAAGGCAGAATTATAAATTCATTCCACGATCACTTTCGATAGTAAAATAAACAATAGAGGGAACAAGTTTACTTTACGCGGCTTATGGGAAGAATAAGGGCTCCTCACCGATTGATCTCTCGTTGGGCTAGAATGACGTAAAATGATCAACTGAACAACATTTTCGCATAAAATTTTTGGGGCAAAGGCTTCGTTTGGCCGTCAGAAATTATTGAAAGCCGCACTCTTTGCGCTGACGGACTAGAGGCCGTTTTCTTCCCATGTTCTCAGCTGGTATGTTTTCCCGTAAACAGTTCAAATAGGTGGGTTGTTACTGTCAGTTTCGTGTGGTTTTGTTGTTATTGTCGGATAGGTTAGGTTAAGAACCGGCTTCGGCATTTCACTTGTGGTAATGAACTGGTTGGGATTTGGCGTTTCACTTGCAGGACTTTTCGCCCAGTTTCTTGCTTTCTGGCATGGCGCGGTGCTAACTTTGGACCTTCACCACGGCCAAACGGTGCGTTTGCCCCAAAAATGGAAGAGGAAAACATTACTCAGCAGATAATTCTTAGTCCATTAAAAAAAAATCGGACGAGAGCCTGTTTTCTTCCAATGTCCCCTTTACGCACGTGGCCCGAAATACGTAAAAAGAGAAAAAAAAAACTACCTTTAATTTTCACGGAAGACACTACAAATTGATCAGAAATTGCGGAAACTCGTTAAATCATCATTAACGTAACCTAACCAATTAACTGCCCAAGTATGAAATGCCAAACCCCAACTAATTAACTACCTCAGTATGAAATGCAAAACTCCTAACTTACCTAACCTAACCTAACTGACAATAACAGCAAAACCACACGAAACTGACAATAACAACCCGCCTATCAGAACCATCCAACAGAGAGCTTTGTCTTTCGTCTATGAAAATAATAATGTTGCGATTTTTATTTATGTGTTTGATTTGATTTGATTTGATTTGATTTACGTGTTTCTTTATGAAATTCTTGTTTTTCTTTTCATATACCCCAAAACCTCCTCGGTGTTAATGATAAACACGTATTTAAAAAACTAAAACCAACTAGTTACTGAAGTCGTCTTTTGCAGCTCTATGATAAGCTTGCAAGCCTTCTATTATTTTGTAAATTGAGGCTGGTAAAAAAAATTGCTGTAACAATCACCGCAACGGTTTTCTAGTTGGTTTTCGGCATTGTTGCAACAATTTGTAGTCTCTCAGTGCAGTTTAGTTTATTTAGGTAGGGCGCATGGCTAAAGGTGCATCTACACGGGGCGCTTTTAGCGCGTGTCGCATGACGGATGACGCGTGGCGATCGTATTTCGGCGCTTTTTCATAGCGCGCTGTGTAGTTGCACCAGCAGCAAAATAAGCTCCGCCCACTTTGAAGCGTGTGAGTAACGCGCGTTTCAGAGCAGCTTGCGGCGGCACTAGAGCGCCCCGTGTAGGAACACCGCGGCATTAACAAACTCGAAGCACGCGCTATTTTTGCCGTGTTGGAGCGTGACGCGTGGAAATAGAAATCAGTCTATTTATCGGCAGCATGCTGCCGCAACGCTGCAACCTGATAGGATATTGTGAATCACGTGGTGGTACAAAGATGGCGCCTGGACGCTTACCGAACAAGAAAGCTTTGGCGTAATCATTGATAGCAACGGGCATTGAATCTAACCTTTTTTTTATTCATTAAAAAAAATTGCCAAGTTCGCTACGAAGCACAGAAGGCACTTGTGTGTACTTAGCGTGTTTTAACACAAGAATATGTTTACAAAAACAGTAACATCAACACCGAATTATATTAATGAATAATCTTTAAAACAACCTAGACTAAGTTTTAAAGGGGAAATCTTTTATTTTTTTACAAAAATGAAGTTGTAAGAAAGTTGATGAGTTATATCTTCCAGTTTACCAGAGCAATGTTTATACTGTGGGTGGAGGGAGGGGGGGAGGGGGAAGATGAAAATGGGACCATTAATTTTTCTTCAGTGAACCCCCGCCGCCCACGAGAGGGGGATGGTGAACCGGAGAAAATGTAAATGGGACTATCAATTTTAATTTTGAATGATTGCACACTAAATTAATTAGTTCACTTATGTTTATAGCATGTGTCTGTGGGAGGAGGGGGGGGGGGCGGCGCAGAATCCGGAGATGAAAATTGTACCACCAATTTTTTCAATGACGCAAGGAGGGGATGAACAGGATAAAATGAAAATGGGATAACCATTTTCTGTTTTCAGTGACAGTCTCCTCCACCAATTTTTCAATGGATGCCCCCGAAATTAGTTGAGCTATGTTTATAGCTTTGTTGGGGCGGGGGAAAGAGAATCCAAGAAGATGATAATGTCCCCACCAGTTTTTCAGACACCCCCTCCACCCCCCCCCCCCCTCCTCTCCCCCTCCAGGAAGGGGGAGGAACTGGAGAAAATACAAGTGGGACCACCAATTTCAGATGACACGGTGGGGAAGGAACCCCCTACCAATTTTTCAGTGACTTCACCCATTTCTATAAGCCCCTGAAAAAAAATTCCTGATCGTCCATGCTCAAGGTCCAAAAGTAATCCAACCCTATCCACCATCCTAAAAAAAAACTTAAAACACAGACAAGTCAGTGTTCATTTTGTGACATCCTCACCTTCACTGGTTCTAAAATATGAATCCCGTCAAGAGAATTCATGACCACCCCTTCCTCTAGCCAGGGGAAGGGGGGGAGGGGGGCAACCCACCACAAATCCACCAGTGATAAAACAAAAAGACCGGTTCCGAGTATGCTGTTTAGAAAGCAAAGTCTTTTACATTATCATAATAGTGTAATAGAATGTTTTATCTTTATCTTTTTTTACGTAGTATATTTTTTATTTTTTATATTCTAAATTTTAAGTTAGATTTAGATTTAATTTTAGATTTTTAGATTTTTTCGTCGCTCATGTACAATTCATTTGTAATACAACAATTCTTGTTCACAAGAATTTTGAATTTCTAAGTAAATAGTCGCGTCTGCAATTCGATTTCTGTTCTCATTTTAATCGTGACGCCGACAAAATCCTAATCGACAAAGCGTCACGCGCTGTTAGCGCCGGCAGCCAAGTGGCGTCAAATAATGACGTGGAATTACGTATGGGTCACGTGACTCCAAAACTTCTATTTCGAGCAGCACGGAGCAGCAAAGACGCCGCGTCTGAAAACGCGTGTCGCCAGTGCAAATACACGAGGCGTCACAGCGCGTGCGGACAGAAAATTACGGCTACACGCGGCAAAAGCGTCCCGTGTATATGCACCTTTAGGGTGTTAAAGCAATCAATAAAGACTATCATATCAAAATCCCAAACTGGTAAAGGGGACTGCCAAGTTCCGAATGGTTCGGCCCTTCAAAGGAGTGATACCAACACACTAAAACATTCGCCAAGTTAATCGCACCGACTAACAGTTCAAAGGTTAAATGAAAACTAGAACATTGCTACTTTCGGTAGCAATGTTCAAGATTTCATTTAGCGTCCAAGTATTATTCGGTGCGATTAAGTTGGCGAATGTTTTGGTGTGTTGATATCACTCCTTTGAACGGCTGAACCATTCGGAACTTGGCGGTCCCTTTTACCAGTTTTGGTTTTTGATATGATATCATTAGGCTCAACTCAATTAGTTAGCATATGTGTAATAATGTGCCATGTCAACAGTAGCTTGAGTGATAATTTTTCTAATATTTTAATTTCATATCACACCTTTGAGAGGCCGTACCATTCTCAACTTAGTCGTCTCTTTATCAGTTTTTGGTTTTGTTTAATTTGTTTTTATTTATTTTTTATTTAGTTCATATCAGTTAGTTCATTACTTCATTGTGGACAGATAACCTAGTTTGTGTTCATACTTCTCAAAGGGTTTCAAAGGGTTTAACGACCGTTTAGCCACTCCTGGTCATCTGCCTGAAGCCCTAAGGCCCTAAGGTGTACGTACTTCTTAAAAACAAACAAACAACAACAACAACGGTCTTTGCAGCGTAATAAGACCTACTGGACTACAACAATTGCTCATTTCACTGCATAGTTTGTTCGGCATTGTTGGCGATAGTTGCTTAAAAAAAAAAAGGTTTAAAGGGTTTAACGAGCGTTAACCACTCCTGGTCATCTGCCCGAAGCCCTAAGGCCCTATGTCTGCAACAGCCAGATTCCCAGGCGGTCACCCACCCAAGTATCAATCCAGCCCAATGCTGCTTAACTTCGGGCGATAGTTGCTTGTTGCTTTCTTAAACAATTCAATTGAGCTCACGAAGCCCGCATTTAGGAAATAACTAGTAACTCGTTCAATCATGTTGGCCGTCTAATTTTGAGGCCTTGAGGCCTCCAAATTAAGGATTTCGCGTCTTATGATCTAGACACACGCTAGTGTGTCGCCGCCAAGTAACAGTAGATCATCCCATTGTAGACATCCGATTGTTAAAAATTGATTGTTAGTGATAAAAAGGCGGCTCACTAGCAGACATGTGTCTGTTAACTGTAAGCAACTGAAAGCATATTTTGGCATGTTGAGGATAAATCCCAATGCGAAAGAAATGTTTCAAATTGTGGAAAATGTAACGGAAAGGGGCAGAGATTCAGAAAAACTAAAATTTAAAGGATGAGTGTCCACCAATCATAGAGAAAAAGATGCGTCAATAACGTTGTTTTTATGTTACTGTCTAGCTATACTAAAATCGGGGTCAAGCGTGGACCAACGCGAACAGGTAGGTGGCCGAATCACTACCACGCGATTCTTGACCCCTGCACCAAAGAGAAATAGTGCGCCTGCAAAAACGTTATTTCATTAGTTATTAATAGCTAATCGCCCAAAACAAACTTTCATATGAATAATGTGGATTAGTAAGCCTGATTACAGCGACACAAATTACTCATATACTGCAGTTTATTAAAACCCAAAATATTGTGTTTTTCTCCGCCAATCGACCAAAATCAAGATGGCTGCTTCCTCTCCGGTCACGTTTTTCAAGCGTCAGGCTGCAGCAAAGGCGGAGGAATATCTGAATTCGTAAGTAGTCCGTGATTAGTCCTTGAGCTCAGTTCGCGCTGGTCCACGGTTGGTCCCGATTTTAGTTTAGCTAGCTAGCTGACTAGCTAATCCACCCAAACCAAAACTGGTAGAAAAACCCGCCAAGTTTCCAAAAACGGTCGGCCTTTGAAGGTAGTGATATCATTCCACCAGGGAAAGGCCGCCAAGGTTAATCCTATTAGCCAAGTTAATCGCACCTACTAATAGTTCGAAAGTTAAATGAAAACTAGAAGATTGCTACTAGCGGTAGCAATCTTCAAGTTTTCATTTAATGTCCAAGTATTATTCGGTGCGATTAACTTGGCTAATAGGATTAACCTTGGCGGCCTTTCCCTGGTGGAATGATATCACTACCTTCAAAGGCCGACCGTTTTTGGAAACCTGGCGGGTTTTTCTACCAGTTTTGGTTTTGGGTGGATATCACAACTTTCATAGGGCTGTGAACGTACAGTATTGGACATTAAATTTTACCCACCTAAAAAGTTGGCTTCGCTGTAGTGCCCGTTTATGCAGTACTTTCTCCTGTCAAAGAATTGCATTGTTGGTCATTCATTGTTTCGTTTATGGTGGTGGGCTTTGTTAATAATCCCTGCCTACCAACCTATGACGTCAAATCACAACAATGATTTTTGTTTGAATCTGAACTCTTGAGGTAAAGAAGCAAGGCCCGTCATGAATACGGGCTTATCCAGAAGTCTACTACGTTCGGGGAGAAGTGAATGTGTGTTAGTCTCTTCCCGCATTTAGGAACCTACGAAGGTGAAACTAGCCAATATACATAGTAATTTTGCCTCCAGGACATTGCGTGTGCAGAAAATCACAAGCAAAAGCTGTGGTGTCCACTAGATGTGTTTGGCTGAAGCAGCAATTCTCCTCTAACATGCTTATACAGGTGGTTCCTTTATAAAACCCACCAACCCATGCAGCAGAAGTAGCAATTCCTCCTTTAATATATTTATTCAGGCTGTTCCTCCAGTCCTAAACTCTCCTGAACCAATCCAACCCATGTCCGAAGTTGAAATTCTCCCCCTCGTACGTTTATAGAGGTGGTTCCTCTAGTCCTAATCGATCCCAAATCTATTCAACACATGTCTGAAGTTACAATTCTCCCCCTTGTATGTTTATACAGGCAACTCATCCAGTACTAAACTCTCCTGAAACTACCCATCCCAAGTGTGAAGTTGCAATTCTCCCTCTTGTATGTTTATACAGGCGATTTCTCTAGTCCTAAACTCTCCTGAACCTACCCAGCCCATGGGTGAAGTTGCAATTCTCCCTCTTGTATGTTTATGCAGGCGGTTCTTCCCAATACAGTACGTTTATACAGGCCATTCTTCCAGTCCTAAACTCTTCTAAACCTATTCAACCCATGACTTAAGTAGCAATTATCCCCCCTCGTATATTTATACAGTTAACTCATCCAGTATTAAACTCTCCTGAACTCACCCAACCCATGTCTGAAGTTGCAATTCTCTCCTTTGTATGTCAATACAGGTAGTTCCTCCAGTCCTAACCTGTCCTTAATCTACCCAACCAAGGTCTGAAGTTGCAATTCTCCCCCTAGTATGTTTATACAGGTGATTCTTTCATCTAAAGAATCTAAACTCATCGAAACTCATCTAAAGCTATTCAACTCATGGCTGAAGTAGCAATTCTCCCCCTCATATATGTATACAGGCAACTCATCCAGTCCTAAATTGTCCTGAACCTACCCAACCCATGTCTAAAATTGCAATTCTCACCCTCGTATCTTTATATAGTATAACTTAATACAGATGCAAATCAATTTACGTTGCCTTTTGGACTTATATGTCAGACTGTCTGAGCAGGGAATCGAACCCAGGACCTTTGAAACCAAAGGCCGAGGTCCTACCGCTGAGCCATACTGA
>JAHWFP010098983.1:94393-109461 GCA_023313725.1 Lithobius niger | reverse complement strand
TGCAATTCCAAAGAAAACATGCAACCATAAAAATCGTATAACATCTTGAAAAATTATATTGTATAATAAAAGCACAATAGACGTAAATAAAAATATGTGACAAATAAATAATATTTTGATTTAATGTAATTTAGCATTGATGCAGCCAATAGCAGCCCAGGACGATCGAACGGCGGAGACGATGCAACAAAGAATTATGGGATTGTAAATGGCGAACGGTGCTGAGCGGGATGGTATCGTTTTTTGACGTCGTTGTTGTGTGCTTTCGCCTCGCAGTTGTAAATTATTGTGTCGATTTAGTAAATGAGACGCCGATCGGTTAGCGGAAGATTTCTAGTTTCTGAAAAAGTAAGACATTTTAGCAATTGGCCGTAAACTCCACAAGTTATTGGTGGTTGTTTAGGCGAATAACGGGTTTTATCGTGTCGCATCAAATACTGGTAACGTGAAACCGGCCCTATTTGTGACGTGTTAAATGTTACATACTACCCCCAAAGGCTGTAGGTGGTAGTGTTAGTGTCGAATGGATAATTACGGTGTGCCAATTGTTACAAACCCGGCCGAAAGCAAATTGAACGTACAGAACGTGAAAAATGCTTATTAGTAGAGAACAGTGCGATGTTTGGCCGTCCAATTTGCTTGCACCCTTTCTTTTTTGTGTTGTGTTGTGTTTTTTTTTTTTTTTTTTTGTGGGGTTGCTCTCGCTGCGCGCTTGCGCTACGCGGTTTTTGTGACGAGCCCCTGTGACCCCGTTCCCCTGCTGTCGCTGTACAGAAGGCAGGGTTCTTCACTCGATTTGAGAGGCGACCTCGACTCAAACCATCAAAAACCTGAGGTTAAAATTTCGTTTACGGCAACGAACAGTTTTTTTTTCTAGGCGCTACGGCCGTGAAAAACCCCAACTTCAAAAACCCGTAACTACACGAAAAATGGTCCGATCCGTCTCATCTTTGAAGCTCTTAATAGCCACAAACTTTATCTGTATTCCCCCGAAAACAGATCATTAAAATTCCATGTAAAAGTCACTCTACATCATTTTGAAAAACGCACGAAACCTAAGCCGCAATTCACGTAGCGCACGAAACGCCATTTTTCAAACTTGTAAAATTGTAATTATTTTTCTTTCATTCCTTTTAGGCATAAAGCCAAAGACATTAGTTTAGTGTTTGATAGGAGGGGCTTCCTCTACGAAGGTACTTAACCTCATTTTAATTGTACAGAGATACTTTGTTTGCTATTTCTTAAGTTTATTTAAGAGGGAGTACAACTCCTTTGGTTATCTCAATTCTGACTACTAGATGGCGTTAGCGTCTACAACGTATTTCAGTTACGATCTTATTTCCACTTTTTCTCAGTTATTTTCCAACGGAATAGTGTCAATCTTGTTTCTAATGAAAGAGAATCGTCTTGTTTAGAGAAGTGTGGAGCCAAAATTTCCAAAAAATATTTTTGGACTTTGGAGCAATATTTTAAGGTTGGCTGATTGAAAGATAAATAAAATCTGTAAACGTAATTGCCATCCAATATCTAGGAATTAAATCCTTTTCCTCATTAAAAAAGTGTTACTAGTTTAAAATTAAACAACAAAATACCATAATATGCAGGTGTTGTTTGAAAAAATCATACCTACTCTAATCGGATTCGAACGCAGAACGGGTGTTAAATGTGACGAAGCATGTTGACAAAGAAGGGCTGGATGCAAATAACTTTTTACACGGGCCCTCTGGATCCCAGGCGTCTTCGGATCTCCGGCGTCATCGGATCACGTAACCTCGCTCTCAGAAGTTCTCTGCCCTCACACTAGCTGGCAAATCAAACATGGCGGAAAACGGCACCGATTCAAGTCAGCCCAAGTGAGTAGCAACGAGTATTCAGAGCTAATCCGCACATTTTTCAATAATGAATCGACTTCTCATTGCGAGCGTTCACGGGAAGATGAACTTGAAGACGTTTCTCCGGCTTCCTGCATTGCGGTTAGTAGGCAAACCCGCATGAACGCTCGTTCAAATGAGTACGGTAGTTGATCTGAGATTGTTCAAAAACATGTTAACACCTATGAACGATCGAGCGAAATATTAAATATTACGATAAAGTCGATTCATTGTTAAAAAATGTGCGAATTAGCTCCACATACTGGCTGCTACTCACTTGGGCCAAGGATGCTTCTATAATATTTCATATGATTTGGCAGTGCTATATTACGAGCTTAGGGCAGGGACCTAGACTTTGGCGACGATCGACTGATCGAGCACATCCATGTATTTGCATTGAATTAAATGGGAATGATGTGATACGATCTCGTTTCGAGACGTTGTTATGACTACGCAAAACAAATAAAATAATTTTAACATTGAAGATAGATAATTTATGGTTCCTCTCATAACATAGTGTGAAGTGAGAAAACGTTTACTCCAGTATAGAAATATTTTTAAAAACCAGGTTCGCAACACAACGCATCATCCACATTCTCGCTTACTGGTTGTTAGGCAACAACAAGTAACGCAGGCAAGCCATCCAAATTCAGCTGCCCAACAGCCAAACAAACAAAATAGTTGTGAAATACTGAATTAGTAACACGTTTAATTTTTTTTAATTAGTATAAAATAAAGTAATAAGACGAGTGTTTGTTTTAGCCCCACTTGTGTTTGAAATAAACCACATAACTCACACGAAAAACTGTTGGACCACGCCAACCGACGCCAAGGTTAAATAGACAGAAGCGTCTCGTAATTTCGGCAGTTCCAATCACAGGGGCTCGTCACAAAAAGCTTGTTTTGAGACGACTCCCTCTGGTTCTATTACTTTCCACAATCAAAGCATGGCGAGGCGAAAACTGGTTGTAGTTAAATTAACACGTGGCCCCTTGAAGCTTGTGTAAATCATGGATTAGCGAAACAAAACGTAGTTAATACATTGACAGTGACGCGTGCATTCATTTTAATGCGACCGCTTGTTTGTTGACATGCGTAAAATTAACCAGTGCAAAGTTAGGCTCCAAATCAACATCGTTTTTTGTCAACTCCCGATTATTTCGTGAAATAGCGTTGCAAATAGCGTTCCAATGGTGGAATTAATCTTGCTTTGGCTCACTTAAATCGGCGCCGTTTTCCACCATATGATTTGTCAGCTGGTGTGAGGGAAGAGAACTTCTGGGAGCGAGGTTATGTGATCCGATGACGCCAGAGATCCGAAGACGCCTGGGATCCAGAGGGCCTGTGTAAAAAAAGTTATTTGCGGGCTGGATAGCAGTTCCAACGCTCGTCAGATCCGTGCGTTCGGAAATCTGAGCAAAATGACGTTTCACACGCGGTCGACGTAAAACTGTCCTTAGTATTGCAGTTACACGTCGTTGTGCTTCCAAATATTGACTTAGATTGCGCTCCATTGCTCCAATACTGCACCCAAACTAATACACATCAACTAATTATATATCGGCAAAAATATATGTCTAGCATTTGTAACACAGGTAGTGTAGTGTATTCGGATTAGAACGAAAAAGTGAGTATGAGGCAGAATGTTCTACGAATCAAAAAATGGGAGAGTAGTAGTCCCATATATCAATTACACAATTCCCGCGGCTCTTTTTGCGTGAGTGGCTTTCGTGATCCTTTTTAGACGATATGGTTTTATTTGCCTGTTTTCTTCGCCCTTTTATTTCCGTTCTCATTTTTCCGGCGATATTTTGCTCTGTAGTTCATTCTCCCTGGTTTCAGGGACTAGTCAATACTTCCGAAAGGGCGGGGGGGGGGGGGGGAAAAAGTGGGGGAAAAAGAAAAAAAAATATCCACCACGTTCCGATGCCCCGCCCCCCCCCCCACGCCCCCCCTTCCCCTTCCCCCACCTTCAAGTTAAAAAACCCCCCCCCCCCCCCCCACAACTCTCCCTGCCAGCCCTACAAACCGCAAACTCTTCGTATATCAAGTGACGTATCAGTATCAATAAAGCTTACTGGCAATAATACAATGCCAGTAGGCCTATTGAAGTGGGCTTGCCAGAAACTTTATTATCTACCTGAGATTTCTTTAGATTTTGTTCAGGATTTGTTGTTTTGGGTTGTGAGATAAAACAAAACAATGCAAAAACACAAAAAAAATCCCCCCCCCCCAAACAAAGTATAAACAAAATCCAAACCCACACAAAAATGTAGATTCGCTGACCTCGCATCAGACCGAAAACCCATCAGGTCGAAATGAGCGAACGTCCATCCGATAGAAAACCTGCATCCGTCACGTAGAATTTTACCAATCAGATAGAAATTTCTCCCCATCAGATAAAGGTTTTATTTTCCCTTCACATAGAATTGTTTTTCTGTTTGAAAAAAAAAACGTTCTGGCTATCCAATCCATAGAGGCTCAATCACAAAGTTGGAACATGTTTTTTGTATGCTTGCATGTTTTGTCCTGTCTGGCGCAAGTAGTATTTTGTGCCGAAGACTGTGAACCAGTCCGTTACGTGGCTAAACGGCAAAGGAAATCCAGGAAAATAAAACCAAATAAAGACAATTCTGAAGATATAAAATCCAAAGGAAGAAAGTAATCCACGGAATAGCTTTATTTTTAGCTTACTATTTTATTAGTGAGGTAAACCTGTATTTCGATGCAGTGGTACGAAACTAAAGCAAAGTAATACAAAGAAGGAAATCTGCGCACGGCGTGGTGCTCCACAGTTCTAACTGCATACTGCCAGAAGTTTATTGTTCGTGTATTCCGGAAGTGAGTTTCCGGCACTTCTGATGGGGAGAGTTTAGGATGTTTATCGTTCTCGCACGAAACGTGGCTGTCCCCCAAATCCCCCGTGCACTTTCAGGGGTGCCAGAAGGAGGGAAGCGTCCGCTGGCAGTGCCGGTGGAAGGGAAGCGTCCGCTGTGCCCACGCTACGCCTTCGAGCATCCACTCTAGCCACCGTATACGTTTTCTTTACGGCAAATAGTTTGAGTTTGGTTATATCCTTCACATTGCATTACAATTTTAAAAACATTCCTGTTATACGGAAAACAAGTCCCTTGACAAATTCAATTTTGTACCAGAAATCGACTTTATTCTTGATTTCGATGGGCATGGTGTGGATTGATTTGCTTTTCGACCCATTTTCTCCCTCAGTTGTAAAATTATGAAGTTGTAGAAAGATGATCTGACTGGCTACCCTCCTCTTTGATTTGTAGAATATCCCTCCTCACTCTTTTTTCTTTCTAATTAGAAAGAGATTTACATATTTTTGCATTTGTCGATACGAGTGTAGTTTTGGTAAAGTACTGTTGTTCCCTGTGCATTCGTGCAGTTTCGGTCACAATATAATGACAATCGTAAAAACATCTGGGAAAAAAAAGGCCGGTGAGGAAAAGAAGTATGCTAAAAGATGCGCTTACGAAACGAGTATAAAACAAAGCTAATTTGGACATAAAGAGAGTCGGGACGGGGAAGAGGCTCTGCCGTCAACCGTTGTAGCGGCCGAAGCTACGATTCTCAAGGTGCTTGTAACTTCTCCGACATCAATGTGGTTTTGACCTATAAACTTCTAGTTCGGTGGCGGTTTTTACTTTTACGGAAAACAGCACACATATGCTACTGACCCAGCATGGATAACACAGTCATTTGTCCTAACTGTAGGCTAACTAGATAACTTTAAAGGGGGGTATTCGCTGCCACCAGGTGGGTGTTTCTAAATGCAGCTCTAAGTTTAATTATTAAGTGGTTTTCTTAAGAACTATAACTTCTACATTTAGTCTAACTAGCAGAAAAACAGGCGTTTTACAAACTCAGTGGTTTATTAAAAGGCAAATAAATATAAACAATTACATTTAAAATTCAACTAGTGTCACAAGAAAATTGGCTTTTAAATTAAAGCACGACGATTTTTACAACAGGAAAATCAACAAGAATTTACATGAAATTCGACTCAAACTTCACAAAACTGGGTGAAGAGTAAAAACTACAATTTCGATTAGAAAATGTTTGTGGGACCTCGGGAACCCGTTATAACATGCAAACCGCGGGAATTACATGAAATAAATCTATTTGTTGCAAACCGCGGTAATTACACACAAATAGTCAAGACTATGTTTTCTAAGTCTGACCTAGAATCAAATCTTCAAATCTGTAAATCCTTAGTATTTGGGGAAGCACCCTAAGAAAATACGTCGTCTAAATGCAGATTTAGTGTTTAGATTAAATTCATAATAATAAACACGGGAAAAAAAGCTGGTTTTTAGAAAGGGACCGTGAACCCTGACGTTATGGCAATGGGGGCCTAGAATGCCGACTATGGCTCCACCTCCATAATTCCCTCAAAGCTTAAGGTGAGGTTAATTTAAAACTAAAATTTCGAATGGGGTTTCCAAAATTAAATTTTCTAAACTAACACTAGTCTAATACGAACCAACTACCTTTGCCCGGCATGGCAACATTCGGACAGGACATCTCCTATACCGACTGGCGTAGTCACCTCTGGCTTTGAGATCTGCTGAGCGTGTGCTAACGATTGAGAGGAGCGGGGGCTTTTTATGCTACGTACCGGAAGTTGGCGCGGACGCCGAGGATAGCTACGGAGGTCTGATTGGCTGAGGGCCTAGAGAACAATAGAAAAGTCGGCAACGCAAAGGATTTTTCTCTTGGCGCCGTTTGAAGGAACAATTATTGACTGCGTGGTAGAGAGAGGCCGGTAGAGTTAAACTCATTGTTTGGAACGTGAATAAGGCCTTTAATTACTACGGATTGTTTTCTTAGTTAACCACGATGTTAGGCATCGCGACTATTGAAGGAATGATCTCAATAAATTCGGTTATTAACATTGGGATGCCTGGTTTACTTTGGGAAATTGAAAGCCAAGTCGGTTTTGCTAGGAACGACTACGGAAAATTAGAAAAGACGTGTACGTAAGATAAAATGTTGCCTGAGCTCCGGTAGTGGTGATGGCAAAAGATTACGTTAAAAGATTATTATAAAATAAAAATTTTAAGGTTACCAGCGAATGCTAAAACGCATTTTAAAATAGTTTAAACATATTTGCAGACGTAAAATTGGGGTTTTGGGTGTCGGACATTTCTCAAGTGCATTACAGATCGTCACCTTAAATCTACTTAAGAAATATCAAAACAAAGTATCTGTACAATTATTTTGGGAGGTTAAGTACCTTCGTAGAGGAAGCTCCTCCCCTACAAACACTAAACTAATGTTTTCGACTTTATGCCTAAGTGAAAATGAAAGCATATACAAATTTTTACAAGTGGCGAAAATGGCGTCTCGTGCGCTACGGTGATTTTACGGCATCAGTTTCGTGCGTTTTTCCTAAGGATGCTGTGAAAGTTCTAGAAGGAATTTTCGTGTTCTGTTTGCGGGGGGAAACAGATAAAGTTCGTGGCTATTAAGAGCTGTTTAGATAAGACGGATTGGTCCATTTTCTTGGAAGATACAGGCATTTGAATTTCGGGGTTTTTCACGGCCGAGGCGCCGAGAAAAAAAAAGTGTTCGTTGCCGTAAACGAAGTTTCCCTCAGGTTGTTGATAGTTTGAGTTGAGGTATCCTCTCAAATCGGGTGAAGAACTCAGGCCTTCTTTACAGCTCCCCACCAAGGAGATTCTATTTGGGGTTTCTGTTGAACTCCACAATAGAACCTAAAACAGAAAAGGTTAGTGTACACAAGATATGCCAATAACTTGAACTGCCAAGCACTGTAATCAAAATTGCAAGAATACGCGGTATAAATGCATCAGTTGAGGAAATACACCTCCGGTGAGAAAATACATCTCCAGTTTTGAGGAAATACACCTCCAGGGGATACTTAGTCCTATCCCAGGATCGTTTTACAAAGTTTAAAAGGAACACTGGTTTTGCAAAAAAAAAATTAAAATCGCCGTTTTATATTTTTGGGAGACTAACGTTTTTGTGGCTCAATTAATTTTAAAGCAAAGTTAAAATTACAAAAAAAAGAACACTGTTTTTGCAACCACTAACTAAATACTGTCCGCGCTGCTTCTGTGCAGGAGAATCGTACAAGTATTCCGAGAGTGGGACAAAAACTACAATTATCGAGAAACACACTAGAAATACAAAGTTAATTTTGTTGTAAAAGAATACTGTCAAATGAGGCGTCCCGCCACTTAATCGTTCTTACGAGTCCGGATTATATCAAATTGTAGATTTTTTTTAGCTGTGAAACTACCGAAAACACCTCGCCGTCCACCCTCAACCTAGGCTACGATAGCGGTTAGAAGAGAATATTCTATGAACACGTGGTAGAACACCGGCTCTATTTAACAGTAACTAATACCACTAGAATGGTTTAAGGTTACCAAACAACTTATACATAAAAATACAACACTGGGAGGTTTGTGGATAAAAACGCAACAACCTTCTAAACAGGGCTATCCTCTTTCTCCCAGGGGTAGACTGATAGTTTTTTTAATAAAGAAAACCATTTTGTATAAAACTTAAAGAAGGGCCAACCGGGAACAAGTTGCAACCCCCGTAGAATACTCCTAATGAATATTATTAAACGTGTCGTACAATCTTTGTAATTATCCTTCCACAGAGGAAGGCGTTGATAATGACAAAAAGAGCAAGCATTGGCACTTAAAATTTAGGTGTGAAGTCCAAAACAGGGATTAACTGGAAGTTGCTTAAGGGTGAGCTTCCAACAGACCAAAATGTCAAAATAGAGACACAAATTTAATTTTCAGTCAATTTTTACTGAAAACAAAAATGTTTGAACAACTTTACTGTTTAAACAAAATACCGGCTAAGTGTGTCGGCATTGACATGTTTCCTTTCAGGTTTTTACAGTCTCTGAAGTTTAAAATTAAAATTTCAACATTTACACTATTTATGTTTAGTTGCTCCTAGATGGAGCCGCACTTGTATTGGCCTACAACTCATTATTTAAAACAAGCTAGCACGGGAAAACACTGAGTTTAGATTTTCGTTTTTAATTGCAAAAAAAAACTCTTGTTTAGAGAAAATAAACTACATTAGGTTAAGTTTTACAACCTCTGATTGACGGGGAACCCCTATTCAGTACTAGAGCCATAATTAGGCCTTAATTTCCACCCTAGACTGACATAGAGTTCACACTAAAACATTGGTCCTATTTTTAAAGAGGATCAGAAAAAAAACTAGCATGTTTAGTTGTTCAGTAGGGAGACCTAATCCAAGGTTTTACATACTCTTAAACTGAAAAAAAACTACACTTAATTTAGATCAAATTTAGGCAAACTGATTTTACCAAATTCGGGGTAAAAATTAAAGCATTCAACAGAAGTACGTTTTCTGCCGATCGTGGCTTGTATAGATTTACAATTGTCTAACATTAGGTTAGGTTATGATTTGCTCCTTGCAACAAGCCAATTTGTGAAGCTGGTTTCACTAAATTCCGATTTTTCGGACATGGACAAACCGTTGCTTACGTCGCCATCTGAAGAGCTGCGTTTTAATTTTACCTGAACACCATGACGACGCTGTAGCCAATCGTGAATTGTTGGGGCGTGGTCAGTTTCCACTTGCTGCTGTGGTACAAGACGTCGGCAAGAAGAATTTTTAATGAGTTCCTTCTCATCCAAAAGTTTTGCCTGTGAGGGCTGAACGACGATAGGTTGCCGTTGGGGGGTCATTTGTGGCTTGACCAATCCCTCAGGATGTGGGGGGTCACTCCCGTGGCTACGGGCGTGGGTTTGTTTACGTTTGCGCGAGCGTCTCTTGGATTGGCTCGTGCCTTTGTCTGCCTTATCAGACTTTGTCGAGGGCGTTGCCACACGATCGGGGTTGAGGGCAGGTTCACGTGGCTTGTGCTTCGGCTCGCGCAAAAGGTTTAATGCATTAATTCCGTTTACGCCCAGTACGATTTCGAAAATAGAACCGGCTGCTGACGAGACACAAGCTACTGTTTTTAACACTGTACCGTCAGTTAATTTTAAACGTAAGTTAATCTGCAGTAATACTACTATATCACTGTTTAGGATAGTCTGGCACCTAACTGTTTGTTTTAAACGTGGCCACTTTCTGGCCAATTTAGAGCTGACAACATTTACACAACTGCCGGAATCGCAAAGAATTTTAATCTTACGTTGGCCTACGAAACCATTTACGGTACTAGACTGTAAAATTTCCCTGGCATTTTTACCTACAAGAAAACATGCATTAGCTTGCTCCGGGACTTTTTGGTTAAGTTGGGGGCATCGATTACGCAGGTGCGAAAACGATCCGCATTCATAGCACGATCTACCGTTAGGTTTACTAAAGTTAGATTTTACACTGTCGCCACTATCAGCGTTAGCATCTGGGCTAGTTGCGCTGTCACTGTTACTATTCTTAGTCCCAACCGGGTTAGCTAAGGAATTATGATTTTGTTTATCATTTCTAGAGTTGGAGGAAGCTTTAGAAGCTTGACTACCTGAATGAGTGCTAGCTTGCACTTTGCCACTTTTGCTAGAAAAATCTGCAGAGAATTGTTTATTGCGAGTTGTAAACTCGTCACAAAGTTTCGTTGCCTCGGCTAACGTACCAATTTTAATTTGATCGGGGAGCCATTTGCGGAGCGCAATTGGGCAGGCTTTCGTGAACTGTTCTAGTAAAATTAAATTCACTAGTTGGTCATAGCTTTTGTTTACTTTAGCTAGTGAGACCCAACGGGAAAACAAGGTTTCCAGATTGAACGCATAATCGTGAAATAATTGATCTGGCAATTTTTCTAGGGAACGAAACTGGGATTGCACAGACTCTTTAGTTTGTACAAACCTGTCAAGAAGTATTGTCATAACAATCTCGTAATCATGCATGTCAGCATGTTGGAGCTGGTCACACACTTGGATTATTACTGAACCTAAAAGAGGTTGTAAGCCTACCACCCATTCCTCTTTGGGAATTTTCTGCGTTAACATAGTTCTCTCATAAATTTTAAGGAAACTGTTACTTTCTGAGCCAGACGTCCATCTATTCACTAAACGTACAACATCGGCAATTTTGCCTGGTTTGCTTACTGGATCTCGTTGAGGGTTCGGGGTTACTGTACCACTAGATGGTCCAGAACTAGCAGAATTTAGCCTAGCTAATTCTATCTGCTTATCAAGCTTTCGTAGCTCTTGAGCGCTAAAGCGTTCTCTAATTTGCGCTTCTCGGTCACGTATTTGTGCCTCTTGATCGGCTAAAGCAAGTTCATGTGCTCTACGTTAGTCACCTTCAGCAACTTTTAAAGCTTCTAACTTTAATTCTTCGGCTTTCAAAAACAACTCATTTTCTTTAAGAGCTATTTCTTTTTTAGCTTGAATGGCTAAATCTCTCTTGTCCATGGCACTTTCTAGCGTGTCAGCAAGTTCAGTTAATGAAATTTTATTATTTTCAACTGCATCACGTAAATTTTTAAGTGATATTTGTTTAGAGTCACTTGCTGCTAAACCTAAGTCCAAACAGGCTATCTTAAGCTCTTTGTTTTTAAGACCTTCTACAATTTCATCGAAAGTAGCCATTTCGGGAAATTTTTACCTTACGTTCAAAAATACAGCTTGTATAAATGAAATACGGAATTAAATTGCAGCCGCAAATTAATTTTAACGTTAAGTTAAGACTGAGCACGAATTTAAACGTTTCTCATCTTAATCCAGTAAGCATTAGCAATGGAAAACACTTTTTAACGACCCCTAGGTTTGGTGTATAAATAATTAAAATACATAAATGTTGTAATGATCTATTTTAGTGAACAAATGCCACAAAATAAACCATTGTTGTCAGGATAAATCGGTTGTATTTAACCTAAATAATACACATGAATATGGCACTTGAAATGGGAGGCGCAATGATAAGCAACAATTCAATAATATTTTGGGCCTTTAATCGACTCTCCGTTGTACAAAATATAGACCACACTGGTCAATAATCAAATTATAAGGATTGTATTTCGAGATCGGTTTGATTACATTAAATCAACAATAGTTGGCGATTGGCATTCTTACTACGGTTGCATTGGAATAAATCCTAATAAAGGATAATTAATAATGATTGGTATTAAAAGATTAAGCACTCGGCTTACTATAAGTCAAGTACAACAATCGTTGTAAATGATACGGAATGATACTTATCTCCCGTGAGCTGCGCCGTAGCTGGCGTTCGGGCACCCGGCTTCCCGTCTCCCGGTGTCGTACGTCGGGCGCGCGGCACGGCTTTTAGACGTCCGTGAATAGCAGGGCTCAGAGAATGGTGGCAACGTGTAAACCTTTAAAAGTTGAATGATGATGCCGCATTCCTGAGGTCCGCTTAACTACTAGTGCGTTATCGCTTAGCAATTTATTTGATTGATTAGTGTTCTGAATAGAAATTGCGGGTCTTGACAGTTCAGGTCCTAAAAGTAAATTAGGTACCGTTGTGCTTGTCATTCATTGTATTGTCGCGTTCGAGGCGCATCAGCTGATTCTCGGTATTGCGCGCTTGAGTAGCTCGCCGCTTTAATGAACTGTCACCTGCAGACTTTCGTGCAATAAATTAACTGTTGTAATTAGGATCGTGTTCGATCAAGGATGACGTTTCAAACTAATTGGAATTCCTTCTGAAAATTCTATGCTTCGCTGATCGAGTCGTAAATAATGTTGTAGTTAGAAATGCCGTCTCCTCAACTTAACAATAGCTGTAATTACGCTGGTTGAATTTACAAAGGAATGTACACAGTTCCGGTCTTCTTTGAAACGGGCCCCTTCTATATCTTAGTCGCTGGAGCCATTTTGGGTCTGGCATGAATAATGTTTGATTCATGCATTTAATAAATGTATGATATTTATGGAATTATGCATATAATTAATTAACTGTATTGTTTCTGTAATAAAGACTAATTAGGCTTAATTTATCCCTTAACATAATCCCTGTCTAAACTAAAATCACGGTACCTTAATGGTTCCTGCATTTTAGCTTCCAAACCCAGCTTCTTTATTTACAGAAAATCACTCTACATGACCCTAGTAAGAGCTTTGTATTTCACCAACAGGCCCATAGATTCCGAAAATTGTTGTGCGGCTAGGAAAAACAACCCCGTTCAGAGGAAAAAGTCCCCCGCAAAAGCCAGAACATGTATCATGTATTGTGTAATTAATTGCCCCATTAATATGCGCAACGTATTCTGGGTTGGCATTTGGATTAACTATTTGTAGGTAATGTTTGTGCATGCATGACCTGAACATTGCAATTCCATGTAATTGAACAATTTACATTTCACTTTACAAGTTTGTAGCTGTTAGCTGAGAAGAATGAGGGTATCTTCTTCATTCTTTTAATTGGCATTTGTTTTCCCTTTTCGTTTGGGAGGGTGGAGTACTGCGTGCTCTATCGGCCTTGAGTTGGCCGCATTTTTGGCCAAGGTCGTTCAAGGCTGTGTGGGGATTCCCTCTCTCTCTGTTTTCGTTTTGGCTGCTGCTGGCTCATTTGACCCAGTTCCACATGGCTGGATAACGAGAAGAGAAAACGGACAACATTACACGCTGTGTTTGAAACTCAAGGTTTCTTTCTCCTTTTGAAATCTTGTTTTCTTCGTTTTTTTGAAGTTTGAAGAATGTCACTTGATACCAAATTGTGACTGTAATTTATCATAATTTTTTCTTTCAAGCCAAATTCATGATTCTTTTAATCATGTACATATCTAGTTCATTATGAACCTTTCTGATTGACGTTGTCAATCTATTTTACCTTCCCTTTCGTATGGTAATTTGAGACAAGATTTCATCGGGATACAATAGCATTACACTCTTATAAATAAATGTCTTATAATCTAAACATAGTTATACATCGCCGCAGAAATTTGTATATTTCTGTATCACTTATCAATTCTTTGGTCCCTGAATGAGATCCAAACTGGCGATTACTAAGTTTTAAAAGTTCTAACATGCTTGTTAGTTAGCAACTCCTAGATAGGACAATAAGACATGGGGGGGGAGTATTTTTCGTTTCCAAAGTCAATCTTGGTTAGCCCCGATTTTAAGTGTAATCTATACGTATACCCTTTGAAAACTGCCTAATTAACCATTTTAATCCAGAGTGAAAATCTATTTCCGCATGTTTCAGTACGTGAAACAATCTCCATATTTTGGCTATGAATTGGCAATCCGTGGCTTATCGAGTAGTGTTACTCATTTCTTATGCCGTTTATTCCCTCAATTTACATTACTTAATGTATAGTATGATAGTTACATGTACAATTATCGCCCCTTTTGACGAGTGCGTGACTTTAAGAAATGTAAGTCGTGGTGTATTGCCCTTTCGACCAATTATGTGACACTACAAAGAGACCAATCACCCTCAGGCGTCACATAATCCCTTTAAGAAACACCTTTATTATAAATACTACGTTATGCCAA
The DNA here is from genome assembly GCA_023313725.1 of Lithobius niger. Lineage (NCBI taxonomy): Eukaryota > Metazoa > Arthropoda > Chilopoda > Lithobiomorpha > Lithobiidae > Lithobius > Lithobius niger. Next base: position 95,141 of record JAHWFP010098983.1, on the reverse strand, counting down.
TTTCCTTATTTCATAGCCGTGAGCCTAGTGTTTTCTAGCTCTACTTATATTCATACTTTTGTGCATGTGCGTGTCGTGTGTCGCAAAACACCAACAACAAAACCACTGGTACCAACAATGAGTGCTCCTACGCAAGGCAAAGCAACTCGTGTAACAGCATGTGTTACATCGCCATCCTGAGCGTGAGTGGCAATATACTGGGCATCTTTATGTACCAGTAGACTGAATCGTTTGACGATTCTAGTCACATTAAAGACAATTTGAATATTATTATTCAGAATATTCTATGCAGCGATATTGCGTTATACCATATTTCATCATTATTATTTTTTTATTATTTCATTTTATTATTTGTATTATTTCTATATTTTTTCTCTAGGCAATAACTAAATGCTGCTGCTTTAATGAACTGATCTGCAGAGTTTCTAGCAAACCTGCATTTCATAGCTCTTAATACAGTGTTACGGTACATTTGACCTGCTGTTTTAATTTTGAATAATTTAATAAGCCTTGGGAATGGCCCGATTCCCTTGGAATACTGTTCAGTTCCTGGAGATGAGCAATTATCGTCTCATCTTGTAGTCAATTAAACTGACCCTGAAAGGTTTTGGTCCAATTCATTGACCCTGATAAGTATGGTCCAGTCCATTGACCCTGACAAGTATGGTCCAATTCATTGACCCTGACAAGTACGGTCCAATCATTGACCCTGACAAGTACGGTCCAATCCATTGACCCTGACAAGTAC
>JAHWFP010098983.1:58366-94383 GCA_023313725.1 Lithobius niger | reverse complement strand
TCCAATCCATTGACCCTGACAAGTACGGTCCAATCCATTGACCCTGATAAGTACGGTCCAATCCATTGACCCTGATAAGTACGGTCCAATCAATTGACCCTGACAAGTGTGAGATACGTTAACAGTGTGCCTTACGTATTGACTACAACATACTTTGATGTACCTCATATAATTATTTATACTGGGCTTTAATAATTGTCCCCTTATTAGACTGATAATCACCTAGGCTTAAATTCTGAACTTACATGAGAGGTTCCAGAAAATCTCATGCTTATTTTAGCATATAACTGTCTTTAAGACCTGATTAAAATGTATCTTTTATCCTCATGACACTGAATTTGTGTCTGCCCCATTATTTTATGGCAATTTATTATAATTACCTTTTCATTTTCAAATTTTCAACAAAATTACTATTATCCTTATTCTTTTTTTTTTCGTTTTTTATCCCATTATTTAATGGTGACTGTTTTAACTTTATTGGACGGCAAAGAGGGTGGGGAGGGTATGTTAGTTTCATAATTCATCATCACATGGGTAAAACCACTTATCTTTTGATTTATCTTTTATTCACCCTGGTTTTGACCTTTTCTTTCCATGTGTCTTTCCCTCATCTACTTTGCTCTGCCATCCATGACACTTTTCATCTTTCATAACCTCACTTTATTTCTGAAAGACATGAAAACATTTTCTTAAGTCATACTGTTGTTATAAATTTGAAGTACATATCAAGTGTCAATATGCTGTAATAAAATAATATTTTATTCACAAAATCAATGTTTTTTTTGTTTTTTTGATTTGCCTTAGTTCTTGTTTGGAATTTAGGCTCGTATTTTCACTGTAGAGTGAAACATGCTGTTTTTAGCTTCTTGGGTTGGGTAGCAATTTTGCTTCCCATGAGTGAGTAGCTTCGACCTACTTTGGACCGTCCTTTTCTCTGCTGATGAGTTTCGACAAGCTTGTGTCGCCCCACTGAAGGAGGGAGGGGGCAATAAAACGAGAGTGGTCGGTGGGTTGAAAGGGTTCTGGGCCCGGCTCACTGCCGCCTGGATCTGACCTAAAAATGTCGGCTGGTCGAGGTCGTGTAAACAATGGCTGATGTTCTCCAGGTGAGCAGAGGGGGTGGGCTGGTCCCTGGGCAAAGATGACCCCCAGTTTTTCGTGACGTCAACCCTGAACTCTGCAACCATTGGCTTTTCCCGATTCACTTTCTGGGTCACATTTCTGACTTGTGAAATTTTGGTGGTTTTATCGTTACACGAAGTTGTGTGCTTCAATCAGTTCAGTTGTTTTTCCGTTTTGCTCTCCAAATTTTCTTAAAAAAAAAATGGATCGGCCACCAAAACGCCCTCGTCTAGAGAAGAGTGCTTGCGCAAAAATGTTAAGGAGCGTGAAGTACTTTTTCAGATTAATGTCGATTAACATTGTGGTCTTTTTAGTGTGCGGAAGCCACTATGAATTCTGTGAAAAGTCGCCTGCACTTTTCTCGACGTGCCCGCATCGGGGGTCTGGGGAGCCCACCTTCGCCCCCATGCTGCAGGGGGAGGATCCCCTAGACTATATTCTCCGGTTATATTTTCTCGAGGTGATCCGGGAAAATCCGGGACGTAACATCTTCTCCGAAGAAGTGCCGCCGCCTGAAACTGCTCTAGCACAACAGGTAAGGATCTCCGAACACTACCTCAACTGCAGTCCCTTGTCCGGAGATTCCTGTCTCCATACTCGCTACTTGTGCTATCTGCCGTTTCCGGCGGACGACGAATCCTTTAACAAGTATCATCAACGGGCTGTGAATACCGAGAATATTTACTCGCTCCGGCAACTGACTGTGGACTCGATGGCCCTGCTAGAAGGGGATGGGCTTGCGGAATCACTGCCGGAAATCTTTCCGGAGCTTCCGCTGGAGGTCATACTTGCAAACCTGCCACCGCTTCCTCCACTAGCCCCTATTGGCGAACTAAACGTAGGAGCGTCCGGTAGTGGATTGCAGCAATGTCTCCGTCCGGCAGCCTGCCGAGAGACCTGCCCGGTTTGCCACAATGGATGTTATGGTAAGGGAACTTCAATATTAATTTTGATTAGTAATTAATTCACATATCTTGTATACATATTTATTTGAAATATACGTTTAAACGTATTTTAATAATAGTTAAATGTAATTTTAACAAATTTGAATGATAGTTTTTCATTTCAAATGGCAATTATTGCCTTACTTAAACGTTTTTCAGGAAAAAAAATCCTGTTTAAGTGCAATATTTAAATTTAAATTTAAATTTACATTATTGCTTCTCTGGGACAATAAAAAAAAATCTAAATATAGATATATGTCTGCAAGATCATATTGTTGCGTTACTAGAGAGAAAAAAAATATCCATGTTTGATATGCATTTTTTTTTTCTCAAATGTTTTTGTTTTTAAAATCAGTGGTTCTCAAAAGCCATGATAAATTGCATTAAATGCAAGAGGTTGATTCTTAATTTTGGTTGGCTAGGCCGTATACTTTTGGCCATCCAGGTAAGACTTAATTTTAACATGAATACTTAAATCAACGTGATGTGATTTGTATGTTATGCAATTATTGCTTATTCTTCTAATTTTGAACTGCTTAGGTAGGAATTTGTACAAATTGTCATGCTGTATAGGTCTTAATAATCTATTTTATAATTCATTTCCTTATGGATGTAAAATTGAAATATTAAATTAATTTTGATATACATTTTGAATTTTATGATTCATTACTTATGGATGTAAAATTTTAAATGTTATTCTATATTTGTACAATTTGTTCAATTTCCGTCTAGAAGCAAGTTTTTGTAAAATTTCTATTTCACTGTTTATCCGGAACCTTCATTATTTCATCTAAATTTATGAAAATGAATGTTCCGATACTTTTTATTAAATATTCTTGGAAAAGGAATCCGTACTCTTTTACTTATTTATTTATGGTACCCTTTCGTTGTCCAAGAATGAGGTTTTTCTCTTATTTAGTTATGTGGGTTGATATTCGTAATTTCAGACTAATTTCTGTTGGGGGGGGGGGGGGTAATATAAAATGCTATAATTCTTAAGCAAAGTTTAAAAGTCAATTTTCACAATTTTGTGTTTTTGAACATCAACACTGAAGTACCCGGCAACTATCCGCTTGGTAACCAAGTTTAACCTCGTAATTTTAATTTGTAAGCCATTAGCCGCAGTGATATGGTGAGGCTCTATGCGCGTAGGAGAAATTCCACCGCGCATTCGAACTCTCTATACAATAAAATGGTTTACTACCGATTAGGACACTTTGCCGCATATTTCTGTGTTGATATTGTTTTTGAACTTATTACCATCTTCAACGTAACTTTTTGTTAGTAAAAGAGGTGGTGGCGGGGAGAATATCACCCTTACTGGAAGTAATTTCTTATAGTTATAATACAATAATAGTGTCGGGAAGGAACCTGTGCAAGCTACCCCTTTGTTGCTTTGAACGTACTCCTCCCGTCTACAGAACACAGTAATTTCCCTCCATATTGTTCTTATGAACGTGAGAGAAATTAAAGATACGTCATGTTTCGCTTGTGCGAAATATTTTACGATTTTAATTAGCCTTGTACATGTCAATTCCACATGCATTTTACTATTTTATGAACGGAATATTAATCTGCTGCATTTATTGTTTCATTTAAGATGAACAGCATGATGACGATGATGATAATGATGATGGCGACGACTAAGGCCGTCTTCGCCACCGTCGCATTCGACCCGTCGCTAAAATAAGAGGTGTGGCCGAATACGTTTTCTGGGAATGGCTAGTGCCGTTTGTACATAAATCATAAATATTTTCTTTTCATTGCTTAATTTCGTGCATTTATGATCACAGATTTCTGAAAATCTTCCAATTAAATTTGTCTATTATTATGATTAGCTTGAATTAAGTTTGCAACTGTTAAGGCCTTAAGCCAAAATAAAATTTTAATTTCTTAATTTCATATTCTTATTTCTTATTTTAAATACTTGGCCCTTACATTAAACCAATTTCTTAAATTCGTGATCATGATTTATTAATTAAAATTTTCTATTTCAGGTATTTTATTTTCAATGTTTAGTGTTCCTATTTTATGTTACTTACATGTTATTTCCATTAATTTTGATTCGTTCATGGCTTTGTTTTGCTCCATAGTATGTTACTGTTTTATGTCCAATCTTAATTTTGATGCGTTCCAATATTTTGTCGTTAAACTGTACATATGTTAAATTTAATGCTTACATTTCTTCCAAATTTGTTTTTTTCATTATTCTGCTGTGAATTAGATTTTGTATTGCTTGTTTTAATTTTAAGTTTGCAACATGTGTTTATATTATGTTCTGTTTTACCTTTAAATTATAAATGTTTACGTACTGTGTATTTATGTTCGTACATATGGTTGTATACTTGGCTTTAATTTGTGTTTTCTTGTTTTTAATTTGTTGTATTATATGTTGTTGCAAATGTATATATTTTCTGTATTTTCTGTTTTAATGTTTGTACATTTTTTTTCGAATTTTCTAATAATAATTTTTTTTATTTTCTTTTAAAACTACTACGTGGTTCCCGTGTACAATTTATTCTTACATTACATCTTGAAACAAATTAGACATAAGTTATTTTTTTAATTTATGCCCTGAAATATGTTTTTATACTACCGATTTGCAAATACTACGAGAAATGAAAATGCGCCGCTGACTGCGCGTAGCCTCCGTACTTTATTTTTTAGGAAAGCTAGTTCCATTTCTCCTCGCTTGGGTCCCCGCGTGCAGAGTGCGTGTGTGCTCTCCACGTAGACGCTGTGGTTTCTTTGTTCTCCGATGGATATACAACTTTTTACTCATTGTCAACGTTTGCCTCTTCCAACTGCCGACGCAGCCTAATTTCCGGTGTCCATTTACTACTACGGGTATTATAACCATGTGTGGAACCAAACATTCTTTGTTTGTTAAGTTCGTAATCAATTTTACGATATTTATTTTGTAAATGAGTGGCCAATTTTGGCTCGACGCGTTTGCGTTTCTTAGTTAGGCTTGTTTCTGAACTGTTAGCTGCATCGTCAGTTTCGGAAGGCGCAAATGTTGGTGGTTGAATCTCCGATAAGTGATCCGTTGGGTCCTCCAACAACTGTGCTATGTATTTTTGTAGTTTTATTTCAACTTCCGTTAAGGTTCCTTTAAGTTGTTCATAAAGTTCCAGATCCGTAGGTCCATTGAAAGGAATAGGTTGGTTATTCGTTCTTAGGAACCATGTCTTAAATTGTTTACATGTGCGCGAACAACTTTAAGTGGGTCCAAGAAATGTACAATACGAACGATAACGTCATTTATGAATTCCATTACTCTGAATGGACCCGTCCATGCTCTAATTAATTTCTGAGAAATCTGCTTAATTGGTAAGAAGTCGCGTAAAAGTACGTAATCGTCGACCAAAAAACGATAAGGGCGTGCCGTACGATCATAAAAGTTTTGCTGTCTCTTAACTGCTTTCCAATTTTGCGCTCGAGCAACTTCAATCGCTGCTTGAAGTCTACTCTCTAGACGAACTATAGTATCGTCGCTGTCGTAACAGATTCTTGGTGGTTCGAAAGCTAGTGCACTCGGCAATCTGAATTCAGACCCATGATGTAGATAATGTGAACTAATTAACGTAGTTGAATTAGGGCATGCTTTCAGAGCTATCGTCACTAGTTCGAGATATTCACACCAATTATCTGGACAACTAGCTGAGATTTTACGCAAAACTGTCTCTATTCTTTTATTTGCTGCTTCTACGGATCCTCCTTCCCACGATGTGTTAGGAGTGAAATTTATCTGTTTTATATTGAACAAATTTGCCAATCTTGCCACAATAGCATTATTTATCTCCGATCCGTTGTCTCCCCTTAGTTGTACTGGTGCTCCATATCTAGCAATAAGATGAGAGAACAACTTATTAGCTATAGTTTCAGCCTTCTTATCGGGAATTCCGACTGCAATTACATAACGACTGAAATCATCAATTAGGGTCATTATATAGACGTTATTATGAACGCTTCTATTCAAAGGTCCAATGAGATCCAGGCTCCAAGAATAACCTGGCCTCTATAGAGGTTGGTAAGCCCTTAGCTTAGCCTAAGTGGCCTGGTAGGTCTAACATAAGCTTGACATACTTGACAAGTTTTAACGTAGTGAGCGATGTCGTCAAACATCTTAGGCCAATAACAGTGTAGTTCTATTAAATCTCTAGTTCTTTGAGATCCGCGATGTCCGGCAGCTGGTGTTGAGTGGTAATCTCTGATACAATAGTTGCGTAGAGATTTTGGTATACACATCAGAAGGGTCAGCTAGTCGAATTCTATATAGAATTCCGTCGTAGTCTTTGTAAAAGATATTTCTTTTACTGGAAGCGTCGATCAGATCCTCCGAGGATTGATCTTTAAGGCGTTTCATGATGTCGCCTAGGTATGGGTCGTTTCTCTGTTCTGCCGCTAGGTGCTGTCGTGTCCAGTCAGGAAACTGACTGCCTAGCACAGCGACTGGTATCTCTATACGAGAAAGAGCATCGGAAACCGTTAGAAGTCGGCCCGATTTATGACGTAATATGAATTCGTATTCTCGCAATTGAAGTAAGATTCTTTCTAATTTGGGGGGGAGGGATGAGGCGCAATAAAGATAGCAAATTGCTAAATGATCGCTGGTTAAGAAAAACATCTTACCTAACAAATAGCAACGAAATGAGTCGATACAATGGATTATTGCTAAAATTTCCCTAGTTGTAGTTGTTTCTTTCCTTTCCGCCTCAGTGAGGGTTCGGGAAGTGTAGGCTAGAGGATAGTTTATTCCTCCATGGTACTGGGACAAACAGCCTCCGACCGTTACGCCACTTGCGTCCGTCTCTAGAAAAAAGGGTTTAGAGAAGTCAGGGTGCTTCAATGTTGCAGCTTTTACCATAGCCTGCTTTAGTTGCTGAAACGCTGTTTCTTCTTCTGTGCCCCATATGAATTTACAGTTTTTCCTTGTGAGTTTAGACAAAACCTGTGACATCTCTGCGAATGAAGATATGTGTCTCCTATAGAAATTTACCATACCAAGAAAAGAACGAACTTGTTTTGGAGTTTTAGGTGTAGGATACAGTTGCATAGCCTTTGTTTTATCACCATCAGGTTGTATCCCGTTCTCATCCAACATAAAACCTAAAAATTTGACTTTCTTTCGTGCAAATTCGCATTTTTCAATGATGAGTTTTAGTCCGGAACGAGCGACTAATTCTAGCGCTCGATTCACATTACTGATGTGGGTTTTAAGATCTGGACTACTCAGAAGACAGTCGTCAAGATAGACGGTACAATAGGCTCCTAACACCTCCGCAAAGATCTGCTAAGCGCAGAACTGGAAGTGAGCTGGCGCAGTCTTAAGGCCCATTGGGAGCCGGTTAAAGATATAGGTTTTAGAGTTTGCTGAGAAACATGTTTTAGCTTTAGCTGATTCGGCTAGCTTAAGCTGGTAAAATCCGAACTTAAAGTCTAGACGTGTAAAATACTTAGCGCCACTTAGGTGTGCCATGCTCTCTGTTACCGTTGGTATTGGCACGCTTACAGATTCAACAACAGAATTTAAGCCTCTTAAATCTACGACTACTCGATAACCCGTTGGCCTTCTCTTAATCATGAGACACGGAGAGAGCCATCCGAATTTACCCTCTTTGATTATACCTACTCTCAGCATTTCGTCAAGGTATTTATCTAATAATTCACGTTGGTGAAAGGGAACTCGATACATCTTGGAACTTACTGGTTGAGAATTTCCTGTATCTATAGAAACTTCGTATCCCTCATAACATCCAAGATCAAAATCGTTTTTGGAAAATGAATCCTGGTGAATTCGTAACATATCCAAGAATTCCTCAGTTTCTTCCTTATTTAAATCAGGAAGTACAAATTTATGTTTCATAAATACTTTGCTGTTTGAGCTACCTCACTAGGACTTGGGTTTTGGTTTGTCTCGTTTGGACTTGGATTTTGAGCTACCTCATTGGGACTTGTTGTGGGTAAGTTTGAGTTTACCGAATCTACGGAAGTTTCGTCGTCGTAATCTATAATAGCAGTTGTGTACGTGCCTAGGATCGTACCCGATTTTAATTCTACGTCATAAGCATTAAAATTAATACACATTACTGGAATAATACCTGTGGACGTTGTATTAACAAGACTATGAGCCAAATGTACAGGAAATTTGGCGTTTTCGGGTTCGAATGCTCCTGTTTGGATTTCGGGATATGGAGAATGTAAAATTCCGGTTATTCTGGACTCGCAATTAGGTGGAATTACTTCGTCTCGTAATAAAGAAACTGTGACATCTATGAGTTGTTGTTTAGGTGTCCAATTCCATGTTGATTTAGGGTTATCTTTGCTTTCTTCGTCTGTGGCTACGTTAAGCGTGGCTATGTAAATGTGGTTAGGCTTGTAATTATCTCTATTATTTCCTTATTTTGGTTATAAGCAACATGAGCTAACTCTGGTGATGCTGACATTTGGACTTTTAAATCACCAATGCTTAAGACATTATCAGGACAATTTAATGCTAATGTATCTGATTTATTTGACAGAAAGTCGTATCCTAGTAGCACTGAAATATCTCCAAAAGAACCGTCAGGTACGACAATGAATTCCTGATTTCTAGAAAATTCACACTTTTGTATAGTAGTTACTATTTTCCTATCCGTTTTAATTTGTTTATTCCCTACACCAAGTAAACTTACCGGTGTTGACATCGTAAGCATTGTACACTTTACGCTAAAATTTCTAAGCATACGTTGTGCTGCTGTGTTAGTGATTAGCGAAAGTGATGACCCATTGTCCAATAAACATATCTCTGGTCTATTTCCAACATCAAAGACTAAATGTGGACGAGAATATCTAACTTTAGGTTAATTTAGAACTGTATTTACGTGAACCGTGTTCGAGTTAGTCTCCGTTTGCTCTGAGTCAAGCGATGCTTCCTTTTGGTTCTCGTTTGCGCTACTAGTATCAATCTCAGCCGCTAGATGGTGCTCTGTGTACCATCTATTGCCTGTTTGAGCTGAAATGCTCGTAAGCAAGTTTCCTCGCTCGCTCAGCGATTGGTGCTTCGCTGGTGAGAGAGTTTGCTTGCCCATGCCTTTGCTGTCCCAAAACGTTAAACAAATAGTAGGTTCGTTGACCCCTATAACTGTTGGAATTCGAATTTTCCAATCTTTCTGCGCTGTATGCGAGATGCCTATAGAATTACCTGAAAGTATCTTAACTCCGTCTTTGTAAAATGTTTCATTCGTGTGTTTAAATTGGACTGTACGTTCGCCGCCTAATAAAGCAATAACTATTGGTTTATTAGTATCTACAGGATTTAACTCTGTGTGAAAGTTAGTGGAATCCAATCCGTCCTCGAATAACGTTACGATTACCGAATCACAAGTTAGGTCGTACTTATCGTTAACTGTTTTTAAAGCTTCTGTGAATTCACTTACGAGATTTCGATTACCCTGAATCGATCTTACAACATATTTTGAAGGAACTTTACCAAAATATGACGCTAAACGTGGTAATGCTAATGTACGATCTGGTAAAGCAAGTTTCTGTTGATGCCATTCTGCATCGGAATACAGTTTAAGCATTAATTTGTTCGCTACGTCATTTGAAAACAAAGGAATACACTTCGCCTTCAACATGTGAGTACTGTTTACTTCATTATTTTGGTTAACAGGTGTTTGAGCTTGTACTGAGCTGACGTGTGGAGTTTGATCGTCACTGCTCTGTTCTAGCTGAGTGTTTACTTTACCTGAATCCCTGTCGATATTCAGGCTACTAGCTCGTTTTTTTTAACTATTATCACACTGATTAGAGTTGTTACCCTGGTTTACATCTGTAGCGTGTTGTGGGAACTGATTTTGGTTACTGTTATTATTTTGCCTTTGCTGATTTTGATTTTGGTTTCGATTTTGTCTACCGTTGTTATTGTTACTGCCATTATTTTGGTTTTGTTGGTCACCTGAGTTGTTGTACCCGTTATTAGTTTGAAAAGCATAAGGGTTATTAGTTTTCTTGTTAAACTAATATGCATCCCTGTTACCGAATCCTGAAAAATAGTTTCCGCGTTTTCCGCGGTTATTTCCCCTGTATCCGTTACCTCCGCGACCTCCTCTACCTCTGAAATTATTTTTATTTCTAGGTGAGTTGTCGAACGTGCCCCAACGTTACTCGTTACGTTGCCTACAACGTTGCACGTTTTCGTTTTTAGTTTGGCATTCATTTTTGAAATGCCCGCGGCCTAAACAGCGATAGCACTGTTTAGTGTTGAGTAATTTAGGGTTAACGGCGCTAACCTTGGCTTCGTTTAGTTTAGGTTTAGCATTTTGCAGTTTAGTTATCCCTTTCTCTAACGAGTTCATTTTGTCAAGCATTGTGCCGAAAGCAAGGTTATTTACTTCCGTGTTTGAAATTTGTTTATCTACTGCAGTTTCGGGTGACTGAGCGGATTTAGGGTTAGTGTTGTTACCTTGATAACCTGCCAAAACTGAACGTTTGTAGATAGCTGCATTGTACATGTTACGAAATGAAGTGTGCATATGTGAGGTAATGTGCGCTTCGATTTCTGGTGGCATTGCGTGCAGAAAAGCTGAACGCATACCATCATCCTTAGCTATTTGTTTAAATTCCCTTTGAGCTGCGGTGTCTGAAGGTTTAATTCTCCAAAGCTGTGAAGCCATTTTCTCTAGCCTAGCTGAAAATGCTTCGATAGTTTCACCTTCGTTTAAACGAGTGGCGTGAAACAAGTATGGGGTTATAACTTCACCTCCGCAACCAAATTTATCAATTAAAATTTCCTTAAATGATAACCAACTCTGAGATTTAGCAATGTGGGGATTCATAGCTAGAAAAATCACTACTTCTCCCGTGCATTTGCTGCATGCAACTGAAATCAGCTCATTATCTTTTAACGTGGGGTCAAGGGTACGTAGACCATTAGTGAAAATGTAAAAATATCAAGTGAATCGTCACCTGAGAAAGGCAAAATTGCTTTCTTAGATGCACGTAATTCTTGCCAAAGTCTAGATTTTTCCTGTGGATCCCTATTTTGAATGACTTGAAATGACTCTGCAATAGCTTTTAACACTTCGAGTTGATTTTCACTTGCTAGCCTAACGTTGTCATTATTTGCTTGCAAACATGTAGCCAAAGTATGGTCTAAAATTCTTTGAACCAAATGTTCGTCTACGCTATTTGACTGCTGTCCGTTACTGTGATTAGGTGTAACATTTAATGGTGTATGATTATCCGGTGGAATTTGGGAATTCACTACTACATTTGGGGTGAGTGGAACCTGAGACTGATTTTGTGAATGAGCATTTAACGGTACTTGAACGTTAACTGGCATTTGAGCATTATTTTGCATTCGGGGATGTGATGGCACATGAGGGTTTAGCGGTGTTGTTAAACTTAATGGAATGCCTGAATTTAACTGCACGTTTGAGTTTGCTGGCACATTTGGGTTTAACTGAACCTGAGAACTCAATGGTATTTGAGAGTTATTTGAGGTTACCTGAAAATTATTTGGCACCTGAGAATCCCGTGATACACGGTTGTCGTGTGGGGATCTAGAACGCATTCTACCTCTAGAGTTACCCCTATTTCGATTTGACCTGTTAGTTGAACGAGACTGAACTCGTCTAAGTGGTGGTAAATTTAATGCATCATTTACATCATCTATAGTATCAATAGTATAGTCCGATTCTGAATCAGATACATCTGGAGTGGTATTAGTATTATCCTGATTTGGGGTGCTGAATGAACCGTCAGTGAATTCTACAAAATCACGACGATTTGCGGGTTTTCTAATTGGTCTACCCCTTGAAGAAACCTGACCAGTGCCTTTAGCACGTGTTTGTCTAGTTTTAGGCATGTTTTAATACTAGATTTTAACCCAATATGTAGTTATAAGCCTTATTTTAACTCAATATTCCAAATTAGTACACACAACAAAAAAATCACTGCAACTTGCAAGTTAAAACACTGAAAAATTGCTTTAAATGTGAAAATAATAAGCTTATATAGCAGCTAATACACTGATTAGCTGCTGATTGGTGTGGATCATGAAACACTACTACAAATACTTTTTTTTCTTAAGATGGAAAATAAACTAGGTTAAATAATACTTGATTTAGGGGATTTATAGGCCTAAAATCGGTCAAAATCACCAAAATGTCCAATTTTCTGGTTTAAAAAAAAAATTTTTAAGGATCCTTTAAATATAGCTAGCCTTTAAACACACATAATACGCCGTAGCTGGCGTTCGGGCACACGGCTTCCCGTCTCCCGGTGTCGTACGTCGGGCGCGCGGCACGGCTTTTAGACGTCCGTGAATAGCAGGGCTCAGAGAATGGTGGCAACGTGTAAACCTTTAAAAGTTGAATGATGATGCCGCATTCCTGAGGTCCGCTTAAATACTAGTGCGTTATCGCTTAGCAATTTATTTGATTGATTAGTGTTCTGAATAGAAATTGCGGGTCTTGACAGTTCAGGTCCTAAAAGTAAATTAGGTACCGTTGCGCTTGTCATTCATTGTATTGTCGCGTTCGAGGCGCATCAGCTGATTCTCGGTATTGCGCGCTTGAGTAGCTCGCCACTTTAATGAACTGTCACCTGCAGACCTTCGTGCAATAAATTAACTGTTGTAATTAGGATCGTGTTCGATCAAGGATGACGTTCCAAACTAATTGGAATTCCTTCTGAAAATTCTACGCTTCGCTGATCGAGTCGTAAATAATGTTGTAGTTAGAAATGCCGTCTCCTCAACAATAGCTGTAATTACGCTGGTTCAATTTACAAAGGAATGTACACAGTTCCGGTCTTCTTTGAAACGGGCCCCTTCTATATCTTAGTCGCTGGAGCCGTTTTAGGTCTGGCATGAATAATGTTTGATTCATGCATTTAATAAATGTATGATATTTATGGAATTATGCATATAATTAATTAACTGTATTGTTTCTGTAATAAAGACTAATTAGGCTTAATTTATCCCTTAACAATATTTCTAACTATAACACTAGACTTGGCAGGCCAAAGCATATCCTATGCACACTTACCCAGAAAACACAATCACTGTGCGGTCAGTCTGTCCACATCAGGCCAATCGTCCCACCGTCGATCGACGATACTGATTTCACGGGCGTTGTACTAGCACGTCTCTGGATCTTGTTCACTGCGGCGATGGTCGTCTCATCTGCGGGCAGTCGTCTGTGCAGGAGCCCCTTGTCCATTGTTGGCTGGTCTCTCCTCACAGGGTTGCGGGGTTTGATGCTCGCATGTCGGATGGGCAGGTGTCCACTCGGTGAAGCTGCGTCTCTAGTCGTCTGGCTCCAGGAACGGCGTTGTTACTGGGGCGGGGAAAGCATTGATTTATAGCGGCAATGCAGGTGTCTTTTTCGGGGGACTATAGTAACTGAGTCCCGGACATCTTTTTCTTGCAACTTACGTCCAAGTTGCGGCTTGACAGATTGAAGAGTTGTTCATCTGTAGTAGCATGGCAGGGGGGAAACGCTTGATGGAACAGCACCTGTTCAACCCACCGCTGCCACCAGATTGTAGCGGCCGAAGCTACGATTCTCAAGGTGCTTGTAACTCCTCCGACATCAATGTGGTTTTGACTTCTAAACTTCTAGTTCGGTGGCGGTTTTTACTTTTACGGAAAACAGCACACGTATGCTACTAACCCAGCATGGATAACAGAGAGTCATTTGTCCTAACTGTAGGCTAACTAGATAACTTTAAAGGGGGGTATTCGCTGCCACCAGGTGGGTGTTTCTAAATGCAGCTCTAAGTTTAATTATTAAGTGGTTTTCTTAAGAACTATAACTTCTACATTTAGTCTAACTAGCAGAAAAACAGGCGTTTTACAAACTCAGTGGTTTATTAAAAGGCAAATAAATATAAACAATTACATTTAAAATTCAACTAGTGTCACAAGAAAATTGGCTTTTAAATTAAAGCACAACGTTTTTTACAACAGGAAAATCAACAAGAATTTACATGAAATTCGACTCAAACTTCACACAACTGGGTGAAGAGTAAAAACTACAATTTCGATTAGAAAATGTTTGTGGGACCTCAGGAACCCGTTATAACATGCAAACCGCTGGAATTACATGAAATAAATCTATTTGTTGCAAACCGCGGGAATTACACACAAATAGTCAAGACTACGTTTTCTAAGTCCGACCTAGAATCAAATCTTCAAATCTGTAGATCCTTAGTATTTGGGGAAGCACCCTAGAAAATACGTCGTCTAAATGCAGATTTAGTGTTTTTGATTAAGTTCATAATAATAAACACGGGAAAAAAAGCTGGTTTTTGGAAAGGGACCGTGAACCCTGACGTTATGGCGATGGGGGCCTAGAATGCCGACTATGGCTCCACCTCCATAATCCCCTCAAAGCTTAAGGTTAGGTTAATTTAAAACTAAAATTTCGAATGGGGTTTCCAAAATTAAATTTTCTAAAATTAAATTTTCTAAACTAACACTAGTCTAATACGAACCAACTACCTTTGCCCGGCATGGCAACATTCAGACAGGACATCTCCTATACCGACTGGCATAGTCACCTCTGGCTTTGAGATCTGCTGAGCGTGTGCTAACGATTGAGAGGAGCGGGGGCTTTTTATGCTACGTACCGGAAGTTGGCGCGGACGCCGAGGATAGCTACGGAGGTCTGATTGGCTGAGGGCCTAGAGAACAATAGAAAAGTCGGCAACGCAAAGGATTTTTCTCTTGGCGCCGTTTGAAGAACAATTATTGACTGCGTGGTAGAGAGAGGCCGGTAGAGTTAAACTCATTGTTTGGAACGTGAATAAGGCCTTTAATTACTATGGATTGTTTTCTTAGTTAACCACGATGTTAGGCATCGCGACTATTGAAGGAATGATCTCAATAAATTCGGTTATTAACATTGGGATGCCAGGTTTACTTTGGGAAATTGAAAGCCAAGTCGGATTTGCTAGGAACAACTACAGAAAATTAGAAAAGACGTGTACGTAAGATAAAATGTTGCCTGAGCTCCGGTAGTGGTGATGGCAAAAGATTACGTTAAAAGATTATTATAAAATAAAAGTTTAAAGGTTACCAGCGAATGCTAAAACGCCTTTTAAAATAGTTTAAACATATTTGCAGACGTAAAATTGGGGTTTTGGGTGTCGGACATTTCTCAAGTGCATTACAGATCGTCACCTTAAATCTACTTAAGAAATATCAAAACAAAGTATCTGTACAATTATTTTGGGAGGTTAAGTACCTTTGTAGAGGAAGCTCCTCCCCTACAAACACTAAACTAATGTTTTCGGCTTTATGCCTAAGTGAAAATGAAAGCATATACAAATTTTTACAAGTGGCGAAAATGGCGTCTCGTGCGCTACGGTGATTTTACGGCATCAGTTTCGTGCGTTTTTTTTAAGGATGCTGTGAACGTTCTAGAAGGAATTTTCGTGTTCTGTTTGCGGGGGAAAACAGATAAAGTTCGTGGCTATTAAGAGCTGTTTAGATGAGACGGATTGGTCCATTTTCTTGGAAGATACAGGCGTTTGAATTTCGGGGTTTTTCACGGCCGAGGCACCGAGAAAAAAAAAGTATTCGTTGCCGTAAACGAAGTTTCCCTCAGGTTGTTGATAGTTTGAGTTGAGGTATCCTCTCAAATCGGGTGAAGAACTCAGGCCTTCTTTACACCGTAGCTGTGGTATAGCATTCGCAGTTGTATTTTTTGTTAGGGTACTCTACACCGCATTTTAAATGACGCTTACCATCAGTAACTAATAATGAGAGGAATTCTAATAACATGGGGGAAATTCCCTTTATGTAGAAAGTAAAATTCCCACCAGCAGTGACGGCGTCAGGACTGAATTGTTTGGGGTGACCGACAGAGGGCACATCTTGAAACAGAGTGGACCAAGGATTTTTTTTCAAGGCAGCCACACTGGGCACTTTTATTCCGTTTAATTCAACCTGACCGTAACCGACCGTAACTGCTTCAATGCAATACAATTTATTTGTAAAATAAGCCCCATAAACACACAAAATAAATTAGGCTACACATATATTGCAAAGTTGCTATATATATGTATATATAAATATATATATGTATAGTTATATAAAACTAAATTAAAAAAAAAAGCTCTGTTTATTCATTTGATTTCAAGTTTTAGCCTGCAATTTTTTTAATTATTTTTTTATGGTGGTGTCCTGAGTGCTGAGGTTGGGGGGGGGGGTCATGGCCTACACCTGGCACCATAACTGCCCACCAGATTGAATAAAAATCCTGCGCTCAAATTGAAAACATTCCCGTTAGAGCGAAATGAAATACCATCAGATGGGAAAAAAAAACATTCTCGTCGGTAGTATTTCCCGGTCGGACGGGTCATGTGTCATTTTCTACTGTATCTGCTGGATTTCTATATGACGTGCCTGAACCGAAATTTACGTCAATATTCAGCAGAGGCGCAATTTTGGGTGGGGGGGGGTGACAATTATTCGGAAGCAGGGAATTAGAAGGGAATGACAATTAATCGGAAACGGGGAATTATCGGGGGCGGGGGAATGACAATTATTCGGTAGCGGGGAATTATCGTGGGGGGATGACAATTGTTTGGAAGCGGGGATTATCGTGGGGGGGTATCAATTATTCGACAATGGGAACTCTTCAGTTGGGAAGGTGGGACTGACAAATTATGAAGTCAGTTTGGGGGGGGGGAGAGGGAAGAACATACTTCCCCAACTGGAAACAAATAATACATTATAAGTAATAAATACACAGAACTGCATTTTGGAATTGCAGGGCTTGCTAGCAATTGCCGACAGCCCAATCATAATGTGACATGAAAAAACCAACAAATCACAACACAAAACTTTCTGAAGACATGAGACTATCCTCGGAAAGTTACATGTTTTTTTTTAACTTAGTATTTTTTGCGGTATTTTCTGCCTTTATAAATCATTTTTGAACAAGGTTTTGTTTTTATCCACGTTACAAGAACATAAACAATTATTTTCTAGTTTTCCCACACTTTCAGGCAACTAATGCAATCCAAGAACGGGAAAGATGGGTATTCGGCTACATAATTTATCAATGATTATGACACAGTTTTACGTCGATAGCATTCCATACATATATGAAACGTCATTTTGCTCAGATTTCCGAACGCACGGACCTGACGAGCGTTGGAACTGCTATCCAGCCCTTCTTTGTTAACATGCCTCGTCACATTTAACACCCGTTTTGTGTTCGAATCCGATTAGAGTAGGTATGATATTTTTCAAACAACACCTGCACATTATGGTATTTTGTTGTTTAATTTTAAATTAGTAACACTTTTTTAATGAGGAAAAGGATTTAATTCCTAGATATTGGATGGCAATCACGTTTACAGATTTTATTTATCTTTCAATCAGCCAACCTTAAAATATTGCTCCAAAGTGCAAAAATATATTTTAGATGATTTTGGCTCCACACTTCTCTAGACAATTCGATTCTCTTTCATTAGAAACAACATTGACACTATTCCGTTGGAAAATAACTGAGAAAAAGTGGAAATAAGATCGTAACTGAAATACGTTGTATACACTAACGCCATCTAGTAGTCAGAATTGCGATAACCAAAGGGGTTTCACTCCCTCTTAAGGTGACGATTTTAAATGTATTTGAGAAATGTCCTACATCCAAAAACCAATTATCTGCGGCTGCAAATAATGTTAATCTATTTAAATGCGTTTTAGCATTTGCTGGTACTTTTAACTTTTTATTTTTATAATAATCTTTTAACGTAATCTTTTGCCATCACCACTTACCGGACACGTTTTTTTTTATGTAACTTAGTTGTTCTTTGAAAATCGACTTCGCTACCCAATCCCAAAGTAAAACATGGCTTATTACTACTATTTAAAACCGAATTTATTGAGATCTTTTTTTCAATAGTTCCTTTTCCTTCAATAGTTCCTTTTCCTTCAATAGTTCCTTTTCCATTATTTATTGCGGACTTCTGTTGCTCCCCTGGAGTTCATCAATGTAAGTTTGCTGACGATTCCAAGATGGCTGCTGCTGTCGATACTCAGGTAAACTGGAATAACTTCCAGAAAGCTATCGATTCTGCTGAAAATTGGTGCCAAAAATGGCAATTGCCTATTGATACTAAGAAAGTAACTGTAATGCATATTGGTAACAATAATTCTCATTGTCCTTACATTCTTGAAGATCAGCTTATTACGGCAGTAAGGTCTATGCGTGATTTGGGTGTCATTATTGACAGCTCGTTCACTTACTCGGAACATGTTGAAATGGTTACAAAAAAGCAACTGCTATTGCATTTTCGATTTATCGTACGATCGCCTCTCGTGACTAACTTGTCCTCCTAACATTATTCAAATCCTTAATCCGTCCTATTTTGGAATACGGCATCCCATTTTGGGATCCTGTGCACATTAGAGATTCCCGTATATTGGAGAATATACAACGCAGATACACCAAAAAAATTAAGAACCTTGTTAATGTTAGTTACGATCAGAGACTTAAAATGCTAAATCTCCCATCACTCAAATGGCGTAGACAGAGACGGAATGTGATTTACATGTTTAAAGGACTCCAAGGTTTCCTCCCCAAGTTTGATAACTCTCTTTTCGAGCTCTACTCATCGAGTCAAACCAGTCGAGGCATAATCACTCGAGGCAACGCACTCAAACTTCCAGTTTCAAGTCCCCATTATAAGTCAGTTAGACATTCCTTTGCATACCGTCATGTCTCATTTTGGAATAGTTTACCACAGGACGTAATTAATTCCCCCTCTGTTAACGTTTTCAAAAACCATTTAGACTCTTTTGTCTCCGATGAACTTAAATATGATTATCAAGATTGATCGGCCACACCAACCATGTTTAAATGACCAGTAAATCGTAGAATGTTATTCTGAAATTGGTATTCAGCACTATTGATTACATTTTCGACAGAATAGAGTTAGTGGTATAATTTATTGGTTATTACAATAATGTATAGATTTCTATATTACATTGAATTGTACATAACTTTGCAGAGATTATGAATTATATTACAAATTGTATAGATTTTTTTTGTGTACATATATATATATATATATATATATATATATATATATATATATATATACAGGTTCAGTCTTGGTATCATATCTTTTTTGAGTAAATTGCTTTTCTTTCATTCTTGTAATAAGTATCAGCGCAATTCTTTTGAGAACAATGACGACATAAGTTTGTTAAATAAATAAATAAATAGTCACAATGCATAACATCGTGGTTTAATATGAAAACAATCAATAATATTTAAAGGCCTTTTCACGTTCCAAACAATGAGTATAACTCAATTGGCCTATCTCTACTCCCAAAGTCATGCAGTTGTTCCTTCAAACGGCTCCAAGCAAAAACCCTTTGCTTTGCCGACTTTCACAGTGTTCTCCAGGCCCTCCACCAATCAGAACCCCGTAGCTCTCCTACCCGTCTGCACTTTTGGACGCGAGAATCCGGTCTCTAGCATAAAAAGCCCCAGCTCCCCTCACGCCTCAGCATACGCTCAACGGATCTCAAAGCCAGAGGTAGCTACGCCAGTTGGTAAAGGAGATTTGTCGTCCGAATTTTGCTTTCCGGGCGAAGGTAGTGGTTCGTATTAGACTAGTGTTAGTTTAGAAAATTTAATCTTTGGAAACCCCATTCAAAATTTTAGTTCTAAACTTAAATTTTGAGAATTATGGGTCGTGACGTCATAGTCGGCATTCTTGGTCCCCCACACTCATAACGTCAGGGTTCACGGTCCCTTCCTAAAAACTAGCTTTATTTTCCGTGTTTTTAGTTACGAATTTACTCTAAACACTAAATCTGAACAGAAGACTTATTTGCTGAAGCCGCGACTTCAATGGTGGATACCCAAATAATATGGATTTAACAGATTTGTAGATTTGATCCTAGGTCGGACTTAAGAAACATAGTCTTGGACTATTTTGTGTAATTCACACAGTTTGCAGTTAATAGAAGTATTGATTATTGCGTGTAATTCCCGCGGTTTGCACGTAGTAACGGGTTCCCGAGTGTCCCACAAAACTATTTTCTAATCGAAATTGTATTTTACTCTTTACATCGTGATGTGAAGTTTGAGTTGAATTTAATGTAAATTCTTGTTGATTTTTTATTGTAAAAATTGCTATGCTTTAATTTAAAGCCTTTTCTTGTTTGACACTAGTTGATACTAAATATAATTGTTTATATTTATCTGCATTTTAATAAACCAAGAGTTTGTAAAATGCCCGTTTTTCTGCTAGTGAGCTTAATTGCTAGAGTTGTAGTACTTAAGAAAACCATTTTTTATTTAAACTCAGGACTGCAATTAACAACACCCACCTGGTGGCAGCGAATACTCCCCTTTAAAGTTGTCTAGTTAGCCTACAGTTAGGACAAATGACTCTCTGTTACCCATACTGGGCCAGTAGTACATGAGTGCTGTTTTCGTAAAAGTAAAAACCGCCACCAAAACTAGAAGTTAAAGGCCAAAACCTTCTTGATGTCGGCGAGGCTACAAGCACCTCGACAGTCGTAGCTTCGGCCGCTACAATTTGGTGGCAGCGGTGGGATGAACAGGTGCTGTTCCTACAAGCGTTTACCCCCTGCCATGCTACTACAGTTGAAAAATTCTTCAAGCTGTTAACCGCAACTTGGACGAAAGTTGCAAGAAAAAGATGTCCGTGACTCCGTAAAAATAGTTACCCGAAAAAGACGCCTGCATTGCCGCCCAAATCAATGCCCAAAATGCCTCAGTAACAACGCCGTTCTTGGAGCCAGACGACTGGAACTGCAGCTTCACCGAGTGGACACCTGCCCAGCCGAGATGCCTGCATCAAACCCCGATCCGTGAGGAGAAGCCGGCCAACAACGGATGCGGAGCTCCTGCACGGACGACTGTGCCCTTGGATACGACAACCATCACCGCAGTAGAGTGATCCATAGACGTTCAACTCCAACGCCAGTGGAATCTGTGTCTTCAATCGACGGTGGGACGATTGACCGAAAGTGGTAGACTGACCGCACAGCGATTGTGGTAAGTGTGCATAGGATATGCTTTGGCCTGCCAAGCCTAGTGTTGTAGTTAGAAGCATTATATGTATTTTAATTATTTATACACCAAAGCTAGGGGTCGTTAAAAAGTGTATCTATTGCTAAAACTTACTGGATTAGGATGAGAAACGTTTAAGTTCGTGCTCAGTCTTAACTTAGAGTTGAATTAATTTTGAGGCTGCATTTTAATTCCGTAATTCATTTATATAGGCTGTATTATTGAACGAAACGTTAAAAATTTCCGAAATGGCTACTTTTGACGAAATAGTTGTAGGTCTTAAAAACAAGGATCTCAAGAAGGCCTGTTTAGACTTAGGTTTAGTAGTAAGTGACTCTAAACAAATATCACTTAAAAATTTACGTGATGCAGTTGACGATAATAAAATTTCATTAACTGAACTTGCCGACACTCTAGAGAGTGCTATTGACAGAAGAGACTTAGCCATTCAGACTAAGAAAGAAATTGCTTTAGGAGAACGAGTTATTCTTAAAAGCGGAAGAGTTAAAATTAGAAGCTCTTAAAGCTGCTGATGCAGATAAACGCAGAGCCCACGAACTTGCATTAATAGACCATGCTGTTAGTGCAAAAATATTTCAGTTCTGGCAACAAGCTGCATATTGTACATGTAAGCTGCTAACATGTTGTAGTTTACAAATCCCCCGGGAGACACTCCCGGAAGTGACACGTATAGCCGTGATGTCATCAAAATAGCCACCACACGATGTACTAAATGTCTACTATCTCCGGAACTAATTGATCAATCCTATCGTGCGACCTATTGTTGGAAAGATAATTTAATTTGCTAAAATAAATGCCAGAACAATGTATGCCATAAATCTGTTAGTTTTGGTTTAATCTGAAGAAAAACATAAGACTACTGTGCGATATACTAATTCCCAATTATCTCCGGAACTAATCATCAATCTTTACGTGCGGACCATCGTTGTAAAGGTAATTTAATTTGCTAAAAGAAATGCCGGAACAATGTACGCCGTAAATCTACTAGTTTTTACGTAATTCGAAGGAAAGCACATTATGAAGTCCTCTAAATGGCGACCATGCAATATACTAAATCTCGTGTATCTCCGGAACTAATTGATCAATCTTATCTTTGGACCTATCGTTGGAAAGATGATTTAATCTTCTAAAGGAAATGCCTGAATAAAGTATCCCATAAATAATTTAGTTTTTGTATAATGTGAAGGAAAAGATAACGTGCATGTAATTATTGCCGCTTTATATGTGGTTCTTTTGGAAACAGTAAATTATTAAAGCTGTGTCGTATTGTTCACAGTGTGTCACTTGAGCAGTGGCCTTCACAGGCACACGGTAGTGTACAGGAAAGTAATTCTTTAATATGACAGCTCGAACCTCTCTTAGTACACTTGCAAGTCTATAGAGGCTACGTTACTCCAGCAGTTGTCATCCATCCCAGAATATCAATTCAGCCGATTTTTGTTGCCTCCCCTTAGGAACCGTTCATTATTTATCAACGGGGTTGGGCTGGCGGATTGTCGTCATCAGCACACAAAAACTTCATGATCCTCCCCCCTTTGGTATTAGTGATTTCCCCTCCCAAAAAAATTGTATTATAATTTTCATTTTCATGAAATGAGTGGATGATACGTACTTGGCCTACTTTAACACCTTGCGTTATGTGCTGAGCTAAATAAATTTATTAACATTCTATAACTTGCCGTGCAGTTAAACTCTCACGCAGTTTTTTTCTTGACCCCCACCCTCTCCTGATAGCAACTTCAAAAAAATTTTTAGCCCCCCTCCCTCTTCATATAAAAATTGTCATCCCCCCCCCCATTTTTGCCGGCCCACCCCCGTTCATAAATAATGAAGTCCCTTAAACGGCTGCCTGAACTCTCAAGTCATCACCCCGATTCTGATAACCTTATTCTGCAGATTATGATGGCCTGCAATGCTAAGCTTGTGTGCTTACTTACTTTGTTTTACGTGCGATCCGCCGATGACTTCAGAATACTGTTTGCCTTTCCTGGTGTTGCAACAAAGGCTTGAACAAAGTTTTTATTCTAGCCACTAACTGTTAACTCACAACCAATCATTGAAATTACAGCCATTTCTATCTGCAGTTTTGCGCTGGTTGATCGTCCTTTAACTGGTGTCTGTCATCTGTGATGGATTGATCTTCTTAAGAATACTTATTATAATGTTCATGGCATGGCGAATCATGGATGAGGAATTCACATCATATATTGAGAGCAGAATTGATGTGAATTCAAACTTTCATGGATGTTTTGAAGGGAATGGAAGGCTACCCAGGATAACACTTTACCTTCTTGGTCAGCCTTGCTTCTGGTGGATTCTAACCAGTCCATCATTTCCACGGGTGTGTCAATGGTTTTTTCTTTGACCATTGGTAACGGTGCACCACATGAACATTAGTCGTATGAGTTAGACTTGTGGAGGACTCGGACAAGCCTATTCTGCTTTATTCTTTGATTGTCCTAGGTTGAGACTGGTTGTCAAAGACATACCTACTGGTGGGTGAAAGATGAGACATGCCTGTTCCATGGAATGCGTTCGCCGATGTACTGAAGGCTGTGTTATGATCTATATTATCAATTGTGTGCAGCACAAGTGAATACATTATAGATAACATAACGCAGAATTGAAAGTGGCAATAATTACGTGTAGATTTTGTGTTTCTTCAAATTAAACAAAAGAGACTTACGGCATACATTGTCCTTGCAGTTCTTTTGGCAAATTAAATTATATTTCCAACAATACGTCGCAGGGTAAGAGTGATAGATTCGTTCTGGAGATAACACAGTATTAGTATATCGCATGGCGGTCATTTTTATGACATTATAACGTATTTTTCTATATATTAAACAAAAGTTAATACATATACGGCAAACAATGCTCTGGCAATTCTTTTAACAAATTAAATTATCTTTCCTACGATAGGTTACACCATAAGATTGATCTATTAGTTCCAGAGATACACGAGATTTAGTGTATTGCATGTTGGCAATTTTGAGGACGTCATAATATTTTTTCCTTCAAATTACGCACAAACTAATAGATTTACGGCATACATTGTTCAGGTATTTCTTTTAGCAAATTAAATTAACCTTTCCAACGATAGTTCGCACGAAAAGATTGATCGATTAGTTCCTCAGATAATTGAGAATTAACATATCACACAGCAGTCATATTATGTATTTCTTCAGATTAAACCAAAACTAATAGATTTATAGCGTACATTGTTCAGGCATTTCTTTTAGCAAATTAAATTATCTTTCCAAAATTAAGTCATAATAGAGATTTAGTACATCGCATGGTGGCCATTTTGATGACGTCATCACGGATTATGTCGTCACTTCCGGGAGTGTCTCCCGGTGGATTTGGAAACTACAATGTGTGTACAGCTTCCGTGTGCAATATGCAGCTTGTTGCCGGAACTGAAATGTTTTGGCACTTTTTGTCGCTAACAGCACGTACTATAATTGATCAAGAGGCACAAATACGTGACCGTGACGCTCAATTAAAAGAGCAGGAAGCGCAAATTAGAGAACGCTCTAGCGCACAAGAGCTACAAAAGCTCAATAAGCAGATTGAAGTAGCTAGGCTAACTGCTGCTAATCTTAGTGTAAGTTCTGGCCACTCAAGTGGTACAGCAACTCCGACCTCACCTAGAAATCCAGTAAGTAAACCAGGCAAGATTGTCGATTAGTGAATGGTCGCCCAGCTCAGAGATTAACAGTTTTCTTAAAATTTTTGAAAGGACGATGTTAACTCAAAAGATTTTAAAGATGAATGGGTCGTCAGTTTACAACCCCCCTAGGGGAGGTGTTAGTTAAGGTATGTGATCAGCTCCCAGACGCTGATATTCACGATTATGACATTGTTAAGATAAACCTTCTTGACAGGTTTGTACAAACTAAAGAGTCCGTGCAAACCCAGTTTCGTTCCCTAGAAAAATCGCCTGAACAATTGTATCATGATTATGCGTTTGAACTGGAAACCTTGTTTTCCCGTTGGGTTTCACTAGCTACAGTAAACAAAAGCTATGACCAACTTGTGAATTTAATTCTGCTCGAACAATTCACGAAAGCCTGCCCAATTGCGTTACGCAAATGGCAGTAGTGTAATATAGCCCCTGGTTCACACGGAAGTGACATCACAGGGGGTAATGATGTCATAACCCCCACTTATGATGTCACTTCCGGTCCAAGATGGCGGCGCCCATAGGAGGTCGATCCAAGATGGCCGAGCCCCAAAATGGCGTCTAGAGCCCCCAGTGTCGTCACAATCCCCACTTGTGAAATCATAACCCCCACTTATGACGTCACTTCCGGTCCAGAACGGTCATGACCGTACACGACTTTACGTGATGTTAGAGTCCTACAGTGCTTACGCACGTAGAAGTGACGTCACAGTGTGGGGTAATGTCGTCACAATGACGTCACTTCTGGTCCAAGATGGCCATGCCCCAAAATAGCGTCCTTTTACACGCAGAAAAGGGTGGCTAATGACATCACAACCCCTCTCGGAGAATGCTAACTGTCCATATAATTACCATTGCTACTGTTTAATTCTAACCAAACAATGAGGTAAAAAAAAAGAATGAGACCAACATTCATCAACACAAAACTCAAAGTTTTATTGTTGTATTAAAAAAGCAACTATGTACAATAGGTTTTATTTACAATATATACAAAAATAAACAATGATTAATTACAGAGGAGGTCTAGTCGAATAGAGGAAGTACGGAAGTGTACGTACATTGTCGTTCAATACAAATCGTTTTCCGTCAAAACATGCCAGTCCAACTTTATTTTGTAGTACGGTAAACAACTCGTGTCGAAAACTGCGAATACAAGCCTGGTTGTAAGAATGGGTTTTATGTTCAGTCAAACAAGTACGGTAATCATTATAGGTAACAATATTGTTCAATACGTTATTTTTTATCCCTTTCCCCACCTTCTTAACATTACCAGCACACTCGAAGGTGTACATTTTAGACCTCAAACCAATAAATTCGTTAATAGGCTTGCCTGCAGTCTCATCCTTAAAGGTACCTAACACCTTTTTGTTGTGTTCGCTATACACAGGATGGTCTGCAGAGTAGTTACTCGTGTCAAATAAATGCAACGCAGTCTTCATATCATCATAAATATCAGGTGTTTCGACCTCCATCATTAGTGAATCTGTGTCTGTCATTAAGAGACTACAACTGTCTCCGTACATGTCTTTCATATAATCATAAAAAAATCTGTACATTACAAGTTTGGACTGTTCCAAAACACAGCACCCAACAGGTACGGGTCGATCCAGGGCAACTTTAAGTTTGTGCATCTTGAAAAGCACCAAGTCGGGACTTAGCACATCAAAGTAATCTAAGGAAGGTGAGTTCATTAATTTCATCGCCTTTCTCTCATTAACAGCTAATTTGATGTTTACACGCTTGCGTACGTTTTCCATGGATTTTCCAAAAATGGAATTGACGGCCAGCTTGTAGATGTTCCTCTCAAATTCTGTTGTGGCCTCCTTCCTTTTGTTCGTGTTAAAGTCAATGAATGGCTTTAGCCACGCCCGTTCCGTAAACTCAATCCCCTTTGAAACCTTCGTTAAGACCATCCCGTGTTCTAGATAATAGATTAGGATTTTATGATAACAAATGTAATCTTTACGAAGTCCCAAATGAGATACTAGTTTACGACACGTTGTGACTGAAGGTGGTGCCAGCTGGACGTTAAAAGGTGACAGCATTTCTTGAGTTACCTCAATGTTTTCGGGGGTTAAAGGATAGTCAGAATGTGAATCGTGTAATACATCACGATAAGAAAGATCTACCTGCAGCAGGTAACCCTTAGTGCTGTCTTTAGGTATACTCTTTACATCAAAACACTCGAGCTCCCCTGCCGTGAGCCACCTGAAACCTGAAAACGGCAAAGGCATACTCAGGCAAAAACCATACAAATTTGTTGCATCTAAATAAATAATGTAAGTTATTGGTTTGGATGGATCATAGTCATCTAAAAGCTGGTTATTCGCTTTGGCAAACCTTTTCGGGATAATTGAAACACCACCTCGTATTCCTTTACTTACAAAATTGTACATATCAACACTAGACAACAGCTCTAATCTGACACCTGTCATTCTCAAGGCTGCGTCCCAACTCAGTCCAGGTAAGGTGTAGAAGTGACAAGGGTCTAACCTATACTGTTTCATACAAATATCTCTAAAGTTTTCAAAGCAGTCAGCTAGAAATGCAACATCTGTTAAACGTTAAGGTCATGGTAGGAACCTATTGTAGCGCAACCAGTTGCGTCCCAGACTGTATGAGCATAGGAATACTCCTCATCCGTAATGTGACTGTTAGTTAAGGTAGAAAAGAAAGCTTCTTTTGGGGGCAGCTGGACTTCGTCAAACTTATCAAACCCAGTAATATATTCGTACATGTAGACACCTTTGCGTTTCAACAATTGGTGAGAGTCGGGAAATATACCCTCTAATACAGGAAATGTAGTTATCGTTTCAACTAAATTTCCTAGCGACGACGGCAAAAACAAAAAGGAATCCATAAATTTGAAGGGTCCTATATTAAGAGCAGTGAAACGCTCACTGTTCTGGGGGATTACAGAAATATTTTCATTAGTGAAATACTTCAAACCTATAACCAAAAAATGCTGATCATAGGTTTTCAAGTTATGTATTACAATGGGAAATTCATCTTTAAACTGATAATACAGATTGCACTTGGAGTGTGCTGCACCTTTGTAAACTCCAGACAGATGACAATGATCGCGCACTTTAGGATCAAATTTGTTTACAAACGGTTTGTCACAGATATAACAATCAGTTGCCTCTTTAAAGCTTTTGGACTCGTCATCAGATACAGACATTCCTACAAATTGTGACTTAATATACCTAATGACCTCATACTCGTTTTCAATAGCCTTAAAAAAGGTCTCAATGCAGTCTTCACCCCTGTAAACACGTTTCGAATGAATCTCACCATTAGGTCCGATAATGACATAGGCAAAACCACAAGGGATGTGGGCTTGTGTGCTAAGAGTAAAGGAATGTGTAGGGTCCGGTCGACACATGTCTACAGGAGGTAATATTGCCTCAAAATCACAATACATAACATAAGGATGACGTAATTGACAGTCATACCTGGTAAACGACATTTCTAGTTTATCAGGCATGACCGTGTGTTGAGGTGCATAAGACCTACAAACAGTCAGGTGTTCATTTAACCTGTCTACAGTACGAAACGACGAAATGCAGTATTGGCATACGTATCTACTATTGTCAGAGTGGGTGTCCTTGATATAACAATAGTGCAGGTCTTGAACCAGAAGCAACTTCACCTCGGGACAATTCTCTCATTTACTGAGATGTATGGGGAAAATGTTCTTGTCTTCGTATCCGTACAGGTAGATGGCTACGTTGTTTTGAGCTTCGAACTTTGGAATTTCCTGTACCGGTGTAGGGAAACTAATTCCGGTTAAATTCAGGGTATTTTCGTACCTGGCATAATGTTCGACCCTGGAATAATTATGAGGTGCTGGATGTAATCCGGCTAGCACTGAATATGTGAAGCATTTATTATTAAAACACTTCACGTTAACTACTGCTTTCTTATTTCTCAAGTAGTCGTCTAATAATACGATGCCACACCCCCCTGCATGAGGAGTGTACTTGCCCACGTGAACGTCGCAACGTATTATCTTAGACACCATCCAGCCCGACCCATACCGATAGAAAACCTCTAATTGGTGTATTATTTTAGAAACAGCCAGATCAATTTGACTCTGGATGTCTTCAAGCTTTAGAACAATTAAAGCTGCACTACACAGGTAAACGGACATATTTATAACCTCTTTTTCGACTCCAGGTTTCTCAAGTATTAAAGTCAAACAGAGTAGAAATTTAAATTGCATGTGACGACCTTGCAATATAGCAAACAATTGTTCCAGATAAAAACGGAAGGACAGGAAATAAGAGTCAACATCGACTAAGGACGTGGGTTGGTCATAGACATAACGTTGAAAATAGTTCCTGAAGGCGGATGCACGCACTTGTAGAGGACCTACAGATTCTTGTGGAAGGGAAGAATGGGTAGAGGCATTGTGCTGCAGAAATTCGTCATCGGTGTTGAAGGTCAGTCTGCAGGTAGATCAGGTGATCAGGTGACGTCTTTTGTGTCTTCGTAGGGCAATTCCAGTCGTAAATGAACTGCCACAGACATCGCAAACAAAAGTCCTAGACGTGTGAACCCTCCTACGATGGTCGGCCAAACCACGCGCCGTGGTGTACGTCTTGTCACACTCTTCGCAACGGTGCATCATTTTGTTTAACCTAGAATAAAGAAATGAATAAAACGAAGAGCTCCCGTGCTTACATAGCTCACAAAACAAGCTAAAATAAATAAACAAGAACCCCTAGTGTTTGCGTACAGAACTAAAAAAAAAAAGTAAAAAGACAACATGTTGCATTTACTACACGTTTTATTACCAATTCAGTTACAGCTTCTTTCGTTGTATACAAACTGATCGAGACTTTTAACAGCTTTAAGAGCCTTGACAATCATATTAGGTGAATGTCCACTACATCTCATCAATATATAGTAAATACAGTAATGTCCACAGACGCTAGTGTTGTATGCTTGAAACTGAGTTACATTGTACCACCATTTATTAGAACAGTTTGTATTTAAATAAGTAATGACAGAATACGATAAGGGCAAAGCCGTACGGGTCAAAATAATCACAGAGACCAAGGACGACCCAGTGGCTTCCGGGTCGATCGCAGGTGTCGAGGTTGACGACGGACCATCCGCGTAGAGAGGGCACGTGATTCGAAGGAAAGGTGCCTAGAAACGTAGCGCACCTTGGTCTCAAAATGGCGTTGATTTCTGACGTGTTCATTCCGTTGACAGCACGTTTCTTCTTTCATCAATTTCGAGAATAGCTTCGTGTTCTCCCAGAGTTAGCACGGTAACATTTTGAGGTAAAATAACCGAAAATGCCAGTTCTATTCTCACTGTACCATTCTTCACTAAAGACACGTGGGAAGGGTCGTTGGCATTCCTGTCGTCTGTAAGGTCAAAACAGAAGAAACAATGTCCGCTCTTGAAGTCAGAGTACGATATGCTGTTTTCCACATTGTCAAAGGATATACCTAGGCCTTGGAAGATCGACATGTAGGCATTCGCGTAACAATTGGTATCAAAGTTCATTGTTAGCGGCTTGCCGTTATAAATCTCTCCATCGATGGAAAGGGTTATAGAATTGAGGTCAAAGTTTTCGAAGTAAAACGGATCGTTCACGTAAATGCCATTGTAGGAGGCGTGACGCGTCATGCAAATAATCACTCTGGAAGGAACGTTTCCGTTAAAGGGGTTATCGATCTGTCCGCTCTTGACTCCCTGTATCAACGTGTGGGTTCGAAGCTCGGTCTTCCTGTAAGGATACTTAGCTGGCCCACTACTCAAAACTTTGGCATGCGCTATTAAAATGTTTGGTGACGGGGTCACCTTTCGGACGTACAACGACACGTCTTCGAAAATAAGGATGGGGTTGATGTTGGCTGTAGCACCGAAACAAATAAAAATTGGGTTTGTGGGGGGACGAACCTAAACTTGATTTCTGTATTGTTCAAATTCAACCTAGGCTGCATACAAATGTCGTTGTGTATTCGTCCCAGTAACTCTACACTGGCACTTTCAGCAATACGTTCCCTCCTCTCAGCTGAGGTTCCCCATCCTGAAAGGCGCAACTGCGTCTTCGTTACCTCCGAAGAGTAACTGAGATGAGTCTAGATGTAAGCTTTGAATCCATAATTATCGTTGGTGCTACCGGCCAACTTCCCGTTCAAAAATACGTCTACCTGCGAGAACAAAGCTTGGAGTAACAAGTTCGTACAACCTATGTTAGTAGTTTGTGCGGCCGTCAGGTTTTCACCGTCACCTTGAAGCACTTTCACCTTGACGTAAATTAACGTTTGAGAGAGGTCCACGTACGAGTTGCTTCCTCCAACGGTAAAGTCCATCACCTGGTCGGCCGAGACGGGGGCGAGGGGGCGCTACTGCTCATATTTAGTTTTTTCTATACTGAGTTGAATGGGCTGTACAGAAAAAATGTCTAATGGGCTGAGAAGACATTCACAGGAAAAAGGGCTTAGGATACTCATGGCTGCGGCTGGCTGGCTAATGACGACCGACCGAAAGGAAACCAAGTTTATATAGAGGGCACTAATCTAAAACTGTCTTGATCCTTCGCTTCTTGTTATTTTTTTTTTTTGACTTCTTATTGCTCAAACGTATACGTTTAATCCCAGAACCACACTGCACCCCGCATCGTCCTCCCCTCCCACCCTGCAATTTTTGTCCAAGATCAGACATCATACCGCTAGCAGTTTCTTTTAGTTTTTGTTCGGCTGAATCCTTGAGGTTCATGCCACCTAGTATGTCACCTCCTATCCCCACACCCGTGCTGAGTGCTTTTCTTCCAAAATAGCTACCTATACTTTTTAAGAAGGGTATTGCCACACGTCCCAGTGACGAAAACAAGGACCCCCATCCGTGTCCCTTTTGATGGACCTGTCCCGAGAAGACAGGGACTCCACCACCAGCCTGGCTCTGGTAAAAAGCCGTATAGGGACAGGAATGCCTCATGATGACGTACCCCGTTAGGCTCGCCCCTTTATAGGCCGCAGATGTAAACTAACAACTACTCTACCTGTAGATCCGAAAGGAAGGGGATCACCGCTGTCGGTTCTAATATCTATGCTAATATTGTGTAGCGTAGTGCCTAACAAAGGATAATAATGCAGTCTGTAAAATACGGCGTTTGTGTCCTCCCCCTTCGTTCCCTGAACGCTGACTATCCTCAATAAAGGTGCTTTAACGTAACCTACGAATTGTAGCGTAATAATGTCCGTGTAAACCCACAAGGAGCGGGTAGGCCTACTCTTAAACTCACGCACTTGTCCAGTAGCGTTTAAAACGGTAGGAATTCCGTCAAATATTTCAGGTTTGAATCCGAATTTATCGGCTAAACTAGGAGACAAAATCAGGTAAATGTTACCTCCGGGTAATTTAGACTCTAACTGCTTAACGCTGCACGTTTTGTAACGAGTATTGAATCGCAGGTCCGGGGCTATGGGACCGTAAGTCTCGTCTATGAAAAGCCCCAACTCGAGCTTAAGTTTTCTAATTTCGGTATTAATATCATTTGCCAAATCAATCAGCGTGCCATAATGAGTCCCAGGTACTATACAACTCAACTCGATAGGAATCCCATTTTCATCTTGGTTTATAAGCTTGGCAGAGTCGTCAACGGTTAATACGAAGCTGTTGTAAGTAACGTTAAAATTGTTTGGAAAGGTCATATCACTCAAGGCTACTTCGTACTGCCCATCCAGGTGAATAGGCTCGGCCAATTGAACGGTATATTTTTGTAAAGTATTATTAGGATATAAACTCATAGAGACATTGGAAGGCAGGCACAGATAGAATCCAGCATCAGACATTTTTTTTAAATGTCTACTACGTCGCTAGACCAAGAGTTAAAATCGTTCGAATAACCTAACCATTTCACAAAATATTCTGTGCGACCACCACGTTTTCTGGTTCTGAGCACGCGTTCGATCTTATATACCTCCGGTTCCCTTACCGACTGAAGCTCCTCTTTGTACCAGGTGCCTAAAATAGGGTTATTGTTGTAATCCCTAACGACGTAGGTGGGAATCTCGCCTTTACGGTTTTTACTTTTAATGTAAACAATTTCCTCGGTCCAATTCGGAGTGTATCCTTTACCAAACACCCTACTGCGCAACCCCATCCTAACGGGCTCCCCCACCCTGTAGCCACCACCACCACCGCCGTACAAATTAACAAAAACCTCACCTTTATTGCTCTCGTTTATGTCTACAGGCGCCATCTTTATTGACCTGTGATAGGACCGGTAATGGGCCTGCACTATATCTTGTAAAGCATCTATGTAACGATTAGTGTTGTTTGCGTGCAGAAAACGACTTATGCGCCCCCTTAAGCTTCTGATTACTCTCTCGGCCACCATATATTTTAAGTCGTCGTTTTGGGTGACGTAATGGTGGACATTGTACCTTTTAAATACGTCATTTACACGTCTAGCTAAAAATTCCCCTCCTTCATCGCTCCAAGCTGAGGAAGGAACAGGCCCTCTGTTAAATAATTCAGTTAACGCTCTATTGACTGAACCTGCATGTTTATTTTTAAGAGGCAAAACAAACAACTGTTTGCTAAATACGTCTATCACCACTAATAAAAAATGTACGTTATCATTTTCACGAGCTGAGTTGCTGACGTCAGCGAGATCCAAACCCCAAATTTTACCCGGACCGCCCACTCTGACCTTATTACGTACGAATTTACGTTTAATAGGCCTGAATAAAGTGTAACTTGGTTCTCCTTTCAGCCAGTTTTTGACAGCGCGCAACGTAATCTTATGACCTTTAGCCCTGACGGATCTGTACAGGCGACTAACGCCGCCCAGACTGCCTTCATCGCTCGGGTTGTAGTAAATGGACTTTATAATGCTGCTGATGCTGCTATCAATGGTAGTCATTGCTCCAGTCTAAGCTTCCGTCTTCCTCCTTTTCTTTTTTTTTATCTGGAGAAAGTAGCTCCTCATCGTCTTCAAAATAGATTAAATGCGGATCGTCACGGCTCGACGTTCCCGACGCTTGGCTGACATCCCACACACCCGAGGGGGTGGATCTGAGAGAGGGTTTATATACGTTAGAAGGACGCAAAGAGGTTTGGTACGGGACGTATTCCTTAATAAATCGCCAACCAGGAACAGCGTGAGCTTTTTTTCTAACGGCCTTGTTTTTGGTGATCGCTCCGTGTATCAAATCCACAACGTTCGACCCCCTTACCACTTTTCCCTCGTGCACCAACTGTCCAAAGGCGTCGTAGTCTATGTTACCGCTATTTAACATGCGTTTGACTCTCCCCCTGTAGATTTTAGGTATCGCTTTCAAGTCAGCTTCGAATCCGACGGGCTGTGGTACAACGCTAGTGCCGACAGCTTCTGTGCCGGCCGGGGGTGCAGCAAACGCGGCGGCTGCGCTTGCAGCCGCTCCCGGTGGCAAAGCCGCCGGCACCGGGGCGGCGGGGTAGTGGAGACGGGGGTGGCAACGCGTCGTCTTCGTACTTCTTGCCGACGTCCAAATAGCGTTGAAGGACTTGCGTGTAGAGCTTGGACTTGTCGTAGTCGGAAAGTAACTGGTCCCCCAGGATACTCTTCATGGAATAGTTCAGTTTATTTAGCGGTTGGGTGAACGCCGACCTGGGGTGGGGGTGAACCTGTCGTCCCTAGTAGACGGCAGCGGCGTCGTGACGTCTACGGGCACTAACTGCATTCGTTTGTACATTCTCTATTTAGCTATTAAACCACCCAGAAGACCTAAAACGGGACCCAAAAGCGCGCCGAGAAAACCGCCGGTTTGGTTCTTGCGCAGGTGTTTATGTTTGTCTTTCTTCGAACAGCTTTTTGAAGCTAGTTTCAAAAGCACTTTCTTGTATTTTTTTAGTGTCCTTTTTTGAATAGCCGTTAAAGGTACACGACCGTCCAATAAATTTAAAGAGGCTAAGCACAGCACTTCTCTTATTTCTGGACACTGTAGCAAAATCGTCTTCACTCGTTTGGAAGTCTTTTTTGATTTTAAAATTTCTAGCAAAGGAACAAAATCTAATATTTTACTAGCCTTCATTTTGGTTGGTACACCATTATAGGGGATGTAAAGATGTTTGAACGAAACCTAATACCCTCGGGACTGAGAGGGTGTAGGTCGATTAACAAAAAAATCACAGAGTTCACGAGTCGCTTCTTTATAAACTGATACTAAAAACTCTTTTTTGACTCCCAGCTGCCCGGCCAGAACCTTGAGTTGTCCTATATCTCGGTTGGACTTGAATAACCAGAAAATATGTGTGTTGAGAGATATAGTTCTTAGTTGTTTTGAAAACAGATTGTGCACTACGTTAACCACCGTTATTTGTCTGTGATGACTCCCTCTTAAAATTAAATCACTCAACAAACCAGACGGTAACATATGTAAAAGGTCATCCAAAACCAAAATGGTGTCGCGTGGTACACTATCGTAAATCTCCCTGTTGAATGTAGAATAAAATTGAACAGGAATCGGACTCGCTTCTTTTAAAGTCTAGAAAAGCGGTTGGTCCTCTCCGTAACAATAGCAGACGGACTTGGGCGGTGGAGAAAGGAGTTCTTGCGAGTTTAAAATTAACTTAATAATGGCCGAACTCTTCCCGCTATAGGAAGTACCAACGAAAAAATGGTTTGCCTGATGGTGTAACCTGGCATCCATGAATGAACGTACGCTCCTTTCTACACCGCCCTTTATACCCTTCGAGGAACCGTTTATATAGCTCCTGTCACATAGAAAAGAAAAAAAAGTTATCTTTAGTTCGGACCAGGAGTGGCATAAAGAGTTATTCGATGGGAGTAACTTTTTGTTTTCTATACTTAAGAAACTAACCTAATATTAATAATAAACACAAATATGAACACAATTTTTTTTTGCACATTGTGATCCAGCTGTTTTAATGCATTTTTTTTCAGGTACTCTTTTACACTTGAATTATAGAAAGTTGGTGCGTTGACGCACGCTGATATGTAGGCATAATGTTCGGAAAACTTTAGTAAAAAACTGTCTCTGATATCATACTCCCCATTTTGATGGTTAGACAACCAACTCGGAAATAGAAGATCAAAAGGTAGGACGTATTTGTCGTCATCGGATAGGTTTTCACACGGGTCGTTGTCATTTTTGTATAGGTCTAGCACGCAATTTTTGCGTGTTGTTTTTGTCTTTAAAGGGGTGATACCGAACA
>JAHWFP010098983.1:21675-47438 GCA_023313725.1 Lithobius niger | reverse complement strand
TGACATGCGTATGCGATGTGGCATGCAAACTTTCCCAGTTTCCGGCCGATCTTTGATGAACAGCGTCTATCCCACAAGCTCTTTCCCCCACCCTACGAAGGACAATGAGCTTGACCTAGAGAAGGAGTTTTTGGGGAAGAGAAGTAAAAGAAACGCTTCTAAACACGGCGCTATCCATCCAAAACAAGCTTCAGCAAGTGGTCAAAACCAAACGTTGAAGAAAGTCCAACACAGTAGCCCACCGATTGTAAATTTCTGAAAAGTAAAATTTTCTAATAACAGAACACTAATAACAGAATAGGAAACATCGCCTACATACATAATAAGAGGTAGCTTCGTTACTGTAAATCAATGGGTTACCTGGTACTGTGAGTACGTACCTGCGAATTTGGTTTCCAGCTTTTTTTGTTCCTTACATCAGGTAGATTCCGCTTGAGTCGGCATAGGACTGCAATGCACACACGAACACCAATTCGCATGTCCAACCCTGTCATTGATTTCATCCTCCGAACTAGAGCTGTTGATATCTTCTTGTTCAACTGTGGCACCATCTGCTCGGTTTGGCTCAAACAGAAATCCTTCGTCTGCAGACATTGTACGCGGTTGTTAATATTTCTGACAGAAATTCCAATGGCGGCAGGACAAACCGAAAGTGAACGTGAACTCTCGCTTCCGTCTGCAGGGTCGTGGCGCATGCACTCTGAGTGAGTTGTTCGCCCTACTTCCGTAAGTTAGGCAATATACGCGTCCGTCTGTTGTCAACAACTGGATTTAAAATGCAATAAAAATGGCGCTGCTCTTCGAATCAAAAGAAACAGCATTTAGAAAATTGATATTTGGATATACTAAACCTACGTTTGCCGTTTTTTGTGTGTCTAATGTCAGTGTACGATACTCTAGGGGCTTATTTGATAAGTATAAACCACTGGAATTCCCCTTTAATTTAAAGCCTTTTCTTGTTTGACACAAGTTGATACTAAATGTAATTTGCATTTATCTGCATTTTAATAAACCAAGAGTTTGTAAAACGCCCGTTTTACTGCTAGTGAGATTAATTGCTAGAGTTGTAGTATTTAAGAAAACCACTTTTTATTTAAACTCAGGACTGCAATTAACAACACCCACCTGGTGGCAGCGAATACCCCCCTTTAAAGTTGTCTAGTTAGCCTACAGTTAGGACAAATGACTCTCTGTTACCCATACTGGGCCAGTACTACATGTGTTATGTTTCCGTAAAAGTAAAAACCGCCACCACAACTAGAAGTTAAAGGTCAAAACCATCTTGATGTCGGCGAGGCTACAAGCACCTCGCCAGTCGTAGCTTCGGCCGCTACATCGCTGTCCTTTCTAGGTAATATTTCAGTGGTAATATTGCAATTTCTCCTCACTTCCTCTCGGTTTCCTATGGCCTACTGCGTGTATCACCACTGGCGACGGCTCCTTTTCCGGTCTCTGTTTTTTGCTCTGAATTTGGCTGGGAAGATTAGCGAAACTGACGACCAGCCTCTCGCAAACTTAATGTGGGCCTTCTCCCCTCGAGAACGCTGCCACCTTGCTCTGCCTTGCCGCTGATGCGAAAGCGACGAGGAAAACCGTCTTTTGCATTAGTATCCTGACTCATGCCGAGGCTAATGGTTCATAGGGCGGCTGCTCCAGACTGGACAGTACCAGGGACAGGTTCCATTTTGCAAACAACCTCTTCGTTCTAGGCCTCACGTTCTGGAATGCTGAGATGAGCTTCGATATAATCGGGTTTGACACTACTGTCGTCTTCCCCATACACGTGAGCACCAAATGTATGGCCGACGTAAAGCCCTTTATCGAGAAGGGTGACAGTCCTTTCTTAAATAACTCTTCCAGGAATTGAGTTATTTCAAAAATGGACGGGTTGAAGGGTTCACATCCTCTTTCTTTGCCCATGCAAACCACCTCCTCCACTGCCCCTCATACATGTTTGTCGTCGACTGTCTAACCGACTGCAGGAGCCTTTCCGCTACTTCCCTGGGGAAACCCTCCTCTGTCAAGTTCGTCTTCAGAGTCACCACCCGTGAAGATGTAGAACTTCTGGGTTTGGGTGGAGCGTCGTTCCCTGTGCTGAGACAGAAAACTGTCAACGGCAGTGTAACTGGCTCTTCTTTGCTCAACTCCACCAGGTCTGGAAACCAACTGGCTGCCCGCCAGTATGGCGCTACTAGAATGAATGATCCGGAGGCTCCTCTTATATTGTTCGCCACTTGCTGTAGTAGGCTGAAGGGGGGAAAGGCGTAGGCGCTCATCTCTTCCCACGAAATCGACAAGGTATCCGTAGCCCAGGCCTGTGGATCCAGGAACGGGGAGACGTAGTTCCGAAGTTGACTGTTCGCCTTTGTTGCGAACAGGTCCACGACTGGTTCCCCCATTTCGCAAACAGTGCCTCACAGACGTTCGAGTCCAACTGCCACTCTGTCGTTGAGACTTTGTCCTTCTGGACAACTCATCCGCCCAGACGTTCTGCCTTCCCGCGATATGTCTCGGGATCAGGTTTATCGAATCTTGAGTGCATGTTTCCATTAGCGCAGACGTCTCCTCCATCAGGGCCTTGGAGTGTGTGCCTTCCCCATGTTTTATGCAGGTAACCGTGGTGGTGTTGTCTGACATGATACCCACGTCCTTTCCACATAGCACGTTTATCCACGCCTCCACTGCCAACCTCACCGCACGCGGCTCGAGTAGGTTTATCTGCATCTCCTGTTCCTCCGAAGTCCACTTCCCCGAGACCGTCGAATCTCCCAAGTGGACACCCTATCCGCTCGAAGAAGCATCCGTGAACAGGAGCAACTCCGCCTCTCGTTCCTTCAGGTGAACACCCACTTGAAGGTACTCTATCCTCCTCCACCAAATCAAATCCAGAAGATTGTCCAGTTGTATGGTGTCTGACCACGACATCCGAAGATTCCACTCCTCCTTCATGAACCAGTGGATCGGTTTTACCCTCTACTGGCCCCATGGCACCAAAGCTGCGTTGGAATCCAGGATCCCGATTACAGATGCTAAGTCCCTTGCGGAAATTGCCAACATCTGATTTAGCCTCCTCGGTGATGCTCGAGTCTTTTCCACCCGTTCTGAGGAAGGACGAACCTAGCATTCTCTCAGGTTGAATTCCACACCTAGAAAAGTGAACACTTGGAGTCGGGTGAATCTTGACTACTTGTCGTTGACGCCCAAACCCAGCTTCCTGAAGAGCCCCAAACATCTGTCCAGTTGTTGCACTAAGATGGCTGGTGAACGGTTGCGTTATCAGCCAGTCGTCCAGGTAGGCATGAGCCTGAATGTCTTCTTGATGGAGCACCCCCAGGATGGGCTTCAGTATCCTTGTGAAGACCTGGGGCGCCGTCGAAAGGCCGAATGGAAGAATCGTAAACTGATAAGACACCCCTCTGTGGAGTAGCCTGAACAAGTGCCTGACGTCTTCGTGACGTTGGAGGTGGAGGTAGGCATCCTCCAGGTCCACCGACACCGTATACTCTCCTTCCTGCAGTGCCTCCCGTATCCTCCCTATCGACTCCATCTTGAAGTGCTCCTTGCGAATATTGTGGACACAGGGGCGTTTGCATCTTCGTTCGGGCAAAGGTGACGTGTGAAACTTAGGTAGCATACAGTTTCATTAGCCTGTAACGAAGGTGCAGAAGCTTTCAAACAAGCCGTTTCTGGGACAATTCCTGCGGGAAGTGTTGTCCCTGACCTGGCCTGGCTGTAAGCACGGTAGGGTCCAAAAGGGGCGCCAGAGGTTTAGTTCGTGAACCGATTGATACACAATTATGATACTAGGAAAAAGGAAGAAACATCACTGAAACCTTTAGGTTGGGGACTGTGCATAACTCCTGGTTTTAATGGTCGAATTGCGAAACAAAATAATGATACACGGAGGTGATCAGTAAACACAAATCGCTGACAAGCAATAAGGTGATGACGGGTTTCTCAACAACACTCTAGGACAGGCCAGGGGAGAAGTAGCTAGGCAAAAGAGGACCATGTTTGGAAAATTAATAAGTAAATAGTAAATTACGAACTGGACTGGTTACACTTACAGTACTCGTCCGGAATGGCGGCCGCTACATTCCATTTAAGTCCCGAGGAGGCATTGGGTATAGGCATCCGTACGTCACCTCTGTGTCAGGAATATCCTTAATACATCTGGGTCGATGGACGGTGTACATTGCCTCCAGCCGTGCTATTTCGCCCCATCACAATTATAAACACACTTACTCATACATGAGCACAGGGAAAAACGGCCTTGGTCCTAGGAAGGTCGACTACAGGAGTACAAGTTAAAGAGAAGAGACAGGAATAGCCTAACAACCAATACTAAAAACCCGGTAACAAAGGTTACCCTGCAAACATAGTGTTTCACAATAGAAGGGAAACAATGGAGTGAGAACCTGCCAGCACTACCAAAAGCAATGTTAAAGAGTGGGAGTTTAGCTGTCCAAGGGCAACAGCTCCAGATACTAAGGCAGCCAACGAAACAGTCCAACATTTCCCCCTCGAGGGCTGGCAAGTTTTCACCCAGAGTAAGGATAGATCCCTACACAAGTTACAACATAGCAAATGAAAGTCACATAGATCCCTACACAAGTTACAACATAGCAAGTGAAAGTCACCTTATCACGCACATTTAAGGACAGTTTGCAGAAAAAAAAAGGTTTGTTACAATGGGGCGTATAAAACGACAATTAGATACCTCTAATAATTGTAC
Source organism: Lithobius niger (assembly GCA_023313725.1). NCBI lineage: Eukaryota > Metazoa > Arthropoda > Chilopoda > Lithobiomorpha > Lithobiidae > Lithobius > Lithobius niger. The sequence continues at coordinate 42,703 of JAHWFP010098983.1, read as the reverse complement.
GACTTATTGAGTTATGTCCCCCCCTCGTGGGCGTGAAAAAGGGGCAAGTCCATGTGGGTAGCAGAGCGTTGGTAACGAACACTGACCTCATAGCATGTAAACAAATCTCTAACAAGAGAAACAAAACACAATGTAAGAGGTACATGACATCATAGCCCAACAAGGGCTAACATACTAACGGAGCAACTGACAAGTGCTATGCAAGAAGAAATTTACACATATAAATATCAATATAGCCCAACAAGGGCCAAAGGCAACGTAAGTGCCTGAGAAGGAAGGATATACACAGAAAATACAGTATCACTAGAATGGAGTTATCTGTTAACGCGCCAGTCGAAACGCAACGTTACGGGAAAAACAATATAAAGTGTAGGTTAGCAAAGTTAATATAAGGAAATACATCATATATACCATTGAAATCACATCACACTAGGACAAGCAAATAAACACAAGCCTTATCAAGAAGACCGGAAGGTCTCCTCAATATCGTCATCGGAGACAACCACTATGGGTGGTCGAGCATGAGCAGTGAGTACCGTAACTGGCGGGAGACCACGCAATCGTCGAGAGAAGCGCTGTGGGGATGGAGGCCCGGGTGTGAGGGCACGCGGAGCTGGAGGCGGAGGAGCCGGCAGGACGGCAGGCTCTGGTCGAGGAGGACGCGGCGTGGTTTCATCGTCGGTGTCGGAGGAGTCCGGAACCATCTTCGGGGTTGGAGGTATAGCATCCATTGTCCACGGCAGATGCCCAGCAAGGGGTTGCTGGTTCGGAGGTAGCAAGGCCGAGGCATTGTAATCTTCATAGAAGGTAACGTTGACACTATATAAACAGCGCTGATCAACAAGGGAAAACAGTTTATATCCCTGTTTGCTACCAAAAATGTGGACACAGGGGCGTTTGCATCTTTGTTCGGGCAAAGGTGACGTGTGAAACTTAGGAAGCATACAGTTTCATTAGCCTGTAACGAAGGTGCAGAAGCTTTCAAACAAGCCGTTTCTGGGACAATTCCTGCGGGAAGTGTTGTCCCTGACCTGGCCTGGCTGTAAGCACGATAGGGTCCAAAAGGGGCGCCAGAGGTTTAGTCCGTGAACCGATTGATACGCAATTATGATACTAGGAAAAAGGAAGAAACATCACTGAAACCTTTAGGTTGGGGACTGTGCATAACTCCTGGTTTTAATGGTCGAATTGCGAAACAAAATAATGATACACGGAGGTGATCAGTAAACACAAATCGCTGACAAGCAATAAGGTGATGACGGGTTTCTCAACAACACTCTAGGACAGGCCAGGGGAGAAGTAGCTAGGCAAAAGAGGACCATGTTTGGAAAGTTAATAAGTAAATAGTAAATTACGAACTGGACTGGTTACACTTACAGTACTCGTCCGGAATGGCGGCCGCTGCATTCCATTTAAGTCCCGAGGAGGCATTGGGTATAGGCATCCGTACGTCACCTCTGTGTCAGGAATATCCTTAATACATCTGGGTCAATGGACGGTGTACATTGCCTCCAGCCGTGCTATTTCGCCCCATCACAATTATAAACACACTTACTCATACATGAGCACAGGGAAAAACGGCCTTGGTCCTAGGAAGGTCGACTACAGGAGTACAAGTTAAAGAGAAGAGACAGGAATAGCCTAACAACCAATACTAAAAACCCGGTAACAAAGGTTACCCTGCAAACATAGTGTTTCACAATAGAAGGGAAACAATGGAGTGAGAACCTGCCAGCACTACCAAAAGCAATGTTAAAGAGTGGGAGTTTAGCTGTCCAAGGGCAACAGCTCCAGATACTAAGGCAGCCAACGAAACAGTCCAACAAATATGTCCGCTGAGCCATCTTAAATTGAGGATGAGGGGAGTGCCTCCCCCCCTTTCTTTGGGATCACACGCGTCGGGTTCCAAAACCCATTTCTGTTCGGTGGAGCTATCTCCAGCGCTCCTTTCTCCAAAAGCTTTTCTATCTCCGCCTGCAGGCCCGGTGTGTCCTTTGTCCACTGCGGGGGTACGGTTTACAAAGCTGGCCTCGAAGAAAAGGGGGGGGGGGATAGTATCCGTTCTTCAGTGTCTCGAGAATGAAGGGGTCCGAAGTCACTTGTTCCCACTCCGCCAAGTATCTTGAAAGTCTTCCCCCCCCCCACCTGACGGTGAATGGGGCAAACTTCGCTTTCCTGTCAATATCTAGGTCCTGGCGTGCGACCTCTGCCTCTTCATTGGCTCCTGCCTCTCTGTAGGTTTCCACCCCTCCACCTGGCTTGGGACGGGGCCCCCTCTCGAAAGGGCTGCGGATCTTGTCTTCTATCGCCTCTGCCGCCCCCTCTGCCTCTTCCATCATGAGATCCCATTCCCATCCCTTGGTTCCGAAAGGTGGGATATGCTCTCATCATGGGTATAGCTCTCCATCGCAGACCTCACATCGTTGACGTTGATGGTGCCGATGGTTTGGTCCCACTTTCCGTATTTAGGAGCAGCCTCGACGACCAATTGAGGCTGTCCTGTTGGAACGAGGATGCTCGCTTCATTATGTGTAGACACTCCCGTATCGTCTGGTTTTCCTTGAGCTCCGGTTTCTCTGCCACCAACGACTTGATAGCTGCAACTGACGCCGAATACGCAGTTTAGCGTGCGAGTTCGCTCTAATACTACACCGAAGTAGGGCCTCGTCATTTGTCATAAAGCTGCATTGGTGTCCGAATAAAAGCTGGGGCCTTAATTGTTGAGTCCATCTCTAGGTCCATACGCTCCGTGAAGTACTCTACGAAAGTCTTGTACCTCTTTTTCGGGGGCGCACCTTTCCCCGTTGCAGTGAAGAACATCTTAGTGAACTTCGGGTCATGTGGAGGTAATGGCTTTGATACCGAAATTGGTTGGCCATCTTTTCTTGTTAGGGACTCGTTGTTCAGGAGTTGTCTGAAGGCCGCCGCCGACTGGGGTTAAGTGCACGAGAGCCACCTTAGCGTTACCAGCGTTCGCTAGCGTTTCCATCGGCGGGTCCTCCAGGTTGATCTCCACCGGCACGGCTTGCTTGCAGAATGGTTTTTCTTCAAGTACTTGAGGGTAAACCCTGCGAATGCCTTCCAACTTATGAATCCTGGCCCTTCTTCGAAAGGGTCATCGTGGTCCGTCGATTTAGGTTGCTTCGGCCTCCTAGCCACTTCTTCACTCCATTGTTGCTCTTGCCACCGTTGTTCCTCTCGAAAACTCCTATTATCTCTGAAGATGTCATGTTAGTTGAAATGTACCTTCCTAAACTTCGCCTGTGATTCAAGTTGCTGATCGTGACCCCTCTTCCTGTCCTGATAATGCGGGTGGTCTTCGTATTGATCCTCGTATCGTCTGTCGTACAGTTCGCCACCATACTCCCCCATTTCACCTTGGTCATCTGCATAATCAACGTTATCTGCATAGCCGCCTTCCGTCGCCTAACTGGTCGGAGTACGAAGCCAGCGCTCTCACTGGTGAGTTTTGTTGACGTTGGTTATGTTGCGCGCACCTAAGTGGCCATTCGCCTCTTGGTTGCGGATCCTGGCAGACCGCCTGTCGCTCCTGTGTTCGTCTCCATCCCGCTACGCACTGTCCAGCTGTTGTCCGTCTCTCGTTGCGAACTGCGGACCGCCGGCAAACCTGGTGCTGGTGAACACGTTAACGCACTTGAACCGCGGCGGCCTGCTTGCACGTCCGCCACCACTTGGGAGCAGAGATCGTTGCTCCCATGCTCAACGATCGCTTCTCCTGCCCTCCCGCTGACCCCTTTCTTGGGTGAGGGTAGGGCGGTCTTGCCACTGTGCGACGCACCGCCCTGTTTGCCTACCCGTTTCTCGGGAGCGGACGGGGATGGCATTACTTTGAGTGCTTTCCTGCTCCTTTCCCTTTCACTGACACCTCGGGTTTCATCGACTTCTTACTTGAATGGGCGTCGCTCTTGCTGCCCTTTTTCTGCTGTGCATGTGACGGCTTCTTTGCCTCGTCCGCTTTGTGTGGTTTTGGCGCCTTTTCCGAGATCGCTGGCGAACCCTTTGTGTTGCACAGCGGCGATCCCTTTGTCTTTGGCTGCCCGTCGGTTTCTGTCTCCAACACCCTCTGCACGATCGTTGTTGAGAAGCACTACACCCTCATTTTCAGGCACCACACTCACTTTTTGTGCTGAATTACTGGCAATTAGATTGTTCACACTAGCAATTAGTCCAGAAATCTGGCTTTCAAAGGATTGCTGCATCTCAGCGATGGGCGTCGACGTGTTCGATTACCTAGGAACTCACATTGTTTTCCATTTTATTGGATCGTGATTCCACCACTGAAATTGCCGTTTCCCTGGCCGCAGTCAGCATTGATTGATCCCAGAGATCTCTCAGTGTAGATAGATTTCTCGTTGCCTTCAAAACCATCGAAGTCTGGAGTCTAACTCAAATCCACACTTGCAAGTTCTTTTAGGAAAATTGGAGCGTTCGGATCTTTGCTCATGCCGGCCAAATACTCATCTAGGCTAGCCTTCATCTTTCCCGCCTTCCTTTTCAACTGGGCCTTCTTCTGGTCCGAATGTTTCCAGGTGTATAGAATTTTCTCTACCGTATCGGTCTTATGCAGTTCACAAATATTGTCAACGAAATTGCACGGAAGACACTTCCTGCATAACGGGTGCAAGTCCTTCGGAGTATTCTGGCACATGTACAATGGGAATACTCCATCTTTCAACAACTCGTTAACGTGATCTACCGCCTCGTTTCCAGTTTCGATCACTTCTTTCACCCTTTCTTGATCGTTTTCTGCCATCGTTTGATTGGGACCTATCTCGACGCGTGCTCAAAAGCGAATGGGGTTTTCCCCATGGGAGGCAGGCGGCTGTAGCAGGTATTACTGCGCAGCGTGCCTGGTAGCGAAAAAGGGCAACAGGTGTTGAAATAAAAAATTAAGAAAAATTTTAGTTTGAGCATGGGAAAAGCCAAATTTAGCTAATTTAGCATGAGTACTGAAGGTAAGTAATATGCAGATAGTAAGAAACTAAGGGTAGTAGTGCTGTGTGGTCCAAGAGTGAGTGGAGGTAAGTCTCACCAACCGAGAGGGGTAAACATTATCAGGGAAGCGCCCAGTCAAAGAATTGTCAAGCTGCGGCTAACCTATCGGATGGATCGCGACAGAATGGTGGCACTCTGCTCGAGGGAACGGAAGCGCTGTAGCATGAAATGATCGTTGCTGCCCAGATTGGTCATTGGGTCGGGGATTTTTGCTGTGTGGAAGGTGGGTTGGGCGGCCAACTAGTTTTCTTCATTAATCTAAATTAAGAATGCTTGATCTTGCAACTTCATACGCATTAGTGGTTTTAGTAGTTGCCAAATTTATTATGTATGCAAAAATTTAGGTTACAGGTTTTCTTTATGGCTTTACCTAGTTAGTGTGGCTTAAAGGTTTACACCTGTAGTTGGCCAACTGGTCTACCTGACTGGATTCTAAGCAAGAACTCTTGTGAAGTCCAAGGTTTTCTGTGCTCGGCATTACAGAAGTTCGGACGTATTTTGGTTGCTGTGTGTGTAAATTAATTAAGTAGCCCAGTGGAAAGTGGACTGTCTTGGTAGCCTTATTGCGTGGTGTTCCCCCAGCAGAGTAACAACTAAAACACAGCTTAATGCAAGCACTGGAATGGACGTGTTTATTAGGCATCCAGGCCTTATATAATAAACTAGCGGAGTCGCTCGCTTTGCTCGCTCATTCCGCGTCGTCTCACTCCCCTTCCCTCCCCCCCCCGGGCCGCCCCCCTCATTAAGTTGCCGTTCGGTCGGTAGATGGCATCGTATGTTCGCGCTGCTGGATGTTGCCCCCCCCCCCCTCATTAAGTTGCCGTTCCGTCGGTAGATGGCATCGTATGTCCTGTTGGCTGTGCTACAGATGCAGATGACTCCTTCGTATGTCCTGCTTGCTGCTGCTGCTGGCTGCCTTGCGGATTTAGTGTAATTATATATATAGATTGTCATGTGACACGGTGATCACGTGTCACATCTATGGTGAGCAGTACACTCAATTACATGGTTATATGTTATGGCACTCCTACTAGTTGGTTAATCTAGGTTAGGGTTAACAAAAGGTAAACAAGGATTGCCAACTATTGTGATGCTACATGTGACGACACCACACTAACGACAGAGAAATAAAAAAACTAAAAAAAAATTCCTAACTTCCTGAAACAAAAAGAAATAAACGTGATTAAACCAATTATAGTGAGTGTCGATTAGTTTTCCCTTGCGAATACAGCGATCGATATGGCTACTAATTGTCTAACACGTGTGAATAATTACCCCTCCTAAGAATACAATCCAAACATCCAAATGATTTCTTGGCCGCGGTTCCACGACGCTTATGCAACCATAAAACCATTGATCGCTTGCATTTCTAGCTTTTGATCATTAACTGCGATGGATGGCATGGCGGCGCACACCTCTCAATTAAAGACCAGCCCACTACGATTCTTTTATAGGTTTCATTTTAAACTGTAAGTTTAATTAGAACACTAGTAAACTGAATCAACATTAAAAATATTCAGCACGGTTTGACATTTTATGATACGGGAGGCCTCCAAACCGTTTAGTCTCGGCGTTTTGCACTTTTCATTTATCCCGGCAACTGCAAAGTTGCCACATCGCACGACTGATAAGAATGAAATATCCAAATAGCACAGTCATTGCCCAAAAGTAGTTTTATGAATTTGATTCCTCCTCCCCTGACAACAAAAAAACAAATGTCATACAGTAGAAGTTGTTTTAAATATTTCTCCTACCCCTCCAAAAAAAAGTACCAAGCATTAAAGTCATGAACGATTGTCCGAACAAGTAGCCCAAGTCTACGGGTAAATTCGCATGCTGACATGACTATACAAGCGTGTTATCGAGTTCGTACGTGTGAGATCAGTGAGCCGCGTGCTTACTACATCAATGATCCGTATAATAATAATAATAGCAAGTTGCCAGTCATTGGTCGGTTGGTGGTGACATCAGCCGCTGACGAAGGCTACATAGTTCCCAGTAATTGGTCGTGGATGGATGACGTCAATTGGCTGAAGAAAAAATAACGAACCTCTTACGTTTGCTGCGAACAAAAATCTTCTAGCGGAGGATTTCCCCAACGGATTCGACCGATTTTCGAACTTAGACCAAGAAATGTGCCATAGAATGTGGGTGCAAAATTTGACAGAAATCTGATAATTCGTTAAAACATTATAGCGCGAAAACACAGACAGACAGACAAACCGTTCGCATAAGAGCCTAATCGACTCTAACAATTAGGTGTATTTTTTTTTTATAACATATATTTCTATTGTAAGTCACTGTCTAACCTTATGAAGAAATTTTAACTTAAGAGAGCAAGGGAGCTATCAAATCGCTTTCACAGGAAATTAGCTTGTACATTTTTTGAAAGCTAAAAAAAAACTTAAATTTAACATTCAAAACTCAAGAGAAAACATTTTTTGAGAATAGCCTGTGAAAGGGTTGGCTTCTTAAATTTACAGTTTTGACATATTTGACATTTTACTTGCTTTATTTTTAGGATATAGACAATGGCGATGTTCATCAATTTTTTTTAATGCTGTGATTTTGAATTTTGAGGACTTCAGGTCGAGAATTTTGCTGAATTTTGAAGAATAATTTTCCAGACTTTTGCAGCACTTCAGATATTGTAGCATATTCTGGCTACAGTTTCGTTGAACATCTATATCTTAACTTGAGTGGCTTTACTTTGGCTCCATGCACACACAAGCAGATGTTACCATGAAAATAAAAAACATACAAGATTAAAACCAAGGAATCTGTTTTCCTTACGAATAACAAGTTACGGGCACATGTTTGTCTCACGACAACAATTAAAATTTACCTTGTTAGTTCAGGGCACACATAACTAGAAACGCGACACTTTTGCCAGCACGGCACAATTTAAAAATAACCTTCTATTAGGCTAACGAGTAACTAATTTACGATACAACAAAGTCACAGTTGCATTAGTGCGTTTTCAATTCATAAATTCAAACGGTTAGGTGCTTTTTTTAGTCGTTTGTGACGTCCTAAATCTGGAGAACGTTTTGGTTTCGGTTTCGGAAACAACTTCTTGAACTGGAGAAATCACTTTCCGTTTGGATTTTTTGTTTCCTGATTTTGGAGTCTGCTGAATAGCGTCGGACTCCTATGGCGCTATTATCATTGTTAGTTTCCAAATCTCGTCCAAAGAGGGACGATGCGCTGTTGGGCGGAAACAAATCTTTTTCTACGACACATTCATCGGTGACACCGCCTACTTGCTGATCGGTGATTGGTTGAAGGGAAAGACTGTAATGATAATGACGTCTGTCTCTTTCGATTGGCTGGGGCCAGCTTTAGTGAGGGTGCACTTAGGTGGCTTTGGGATTGACCTTGCCGGAGGCGCCAACAAACTGGCAGGACGGGAACCAATCGATTTCCCGCGTGTCAGCCTAAAATTAGGCGTGTCAGCTACACGACTCGGCTTGACGGTGGAAGAACGCTTGTTTTCAGGGTAATTAACGGGCGGATTATTCATCGCAAAGTTCGGTGTATTTCGTGATGCGTTTGGCAAACTATCAGGACTTAGACTAGACAACGGCTCGCTAGAAATTACCGCATCTATCGTGTCTTCTACAACTCTCAATCGTAAGTGACATCTTGCCTTACACACAATTATGTTAGCTTGTGTTAGTACATTATAGATTTCATGTGGTAGTACGGCATTTATTATACCGGGTTGCCATAACTTATCAGACGTGCAGCTGAAGTTACAGTACCACACGGGCGTGTTTAATGTAAACTTAACCAACGTTTTATTTTGCGAACTAGCAATTTGTTTGTGTTGACGTTCTTTCACTTTCGCTATTGGATCCGGAAGTAGTAAATCAAGTCGTGATTTGAACTCACGGTTAAAATAAAGTTTTGCTGATGTTGCTTGAGTGGTAGTACTTAGTGTAGTTCTACTAGATTCTATAAATGCGTTAATACCATTTTGTACTCCGAGACCATCCCTTCTCGCAGCCTTATAGATTTTCTTAAAGTTCTTGACAAAAACTTCTGCTAGGCCATTTACCCAGGGCGAATACCTTGGCCCTGTTAGGTGACGAATACCCTTTGACTTTAGCCAATCTTGAAACAAACTCGAGCACCATTGAGGGCTGAACAGTTGTCCGTAACAAGTACGTCAATTAAGTCGTATTCGGCAATGTGGGTATTCATAATACCTATCACTTTTTCGGACGTTATGGTTTTCATTTTGTGTACAAATGGGATTTTACTATGGGTGTCAACCATGATTAAAAACATGTAATTATCTACAGGCCCACAACAATTTGCGTGAAAACGTGCATTTGGTTTGAGCGGGTACTCCCAGGTGTGTTTAGGACCTGGTGATTAGTTTTCCTTTAACTCTTGGCAGTTTGCACAAGATTTTACCTTACGCTCAATTGCGGCGTCCATAGAAGGCCACCAGATCTTCACTCGTGCGAAACCTTTTAACTTAACAATACCTAGATGGGAACTATGGAAGTCTTTAAGCATTTGTTTCTGCAAGGCTGCGGGAATTATGACTCGGAATCCCCAAAATAAAGTATCTGATTCTACAGTTATTTCAGTACGCCTGGTAAAATATGGAAATAAATCCTGGTCGTCACAATGACCGGGCCAGCCATGGTGAACGTACCTAAATACTTTGCACAGAATAGGATCCCTACGACTTTCAGAAACTAATGTTTCATTTAAAACTGGTAAGTTGGAAATGGTTTCTACTGCTCCTCAGCCTGTTCAAATTTCTCATCATTGGGGAGGGGGAGACGTGACAATGCATCAGCTGTTACATTTTCCTTTCCAGGAATGTGCTGAATATCACAGGAACACCCGTTCAGAAGTACTGCCCAACGCTGAACCCTCGCTGCTGCCATTTGGGGAATACCTTTTTTGGGACCAAAAATCCAAAGAAGCGCCTTCTGGTCGGATTGAAGGATGAACTTTTGCCCATAAACGTATTTGTGAAATCTGTTCACCCCCCAAGCTACACTTAAAGCTTCACGATCAAAATGGCTACAACCCTGTTCTTCTGGAGGCAAAAGTTCTGGAAATATTTTCTGGAGGCAAAAGCTATTGGTCTGCTCTCACCATTAGGCATTATATGCATCAGGCTAGAACCTATTCCATACGGACTTGCGTCGCAAACCAGTCTGAGCTTCTTTTTAGGGTCATAATGAACCAGTATCTTTGATTAACAAAAAGTTCTTTAACTGTATTTACAGCCTTGCCACAAGACTTCCCCCAGATCCATTTAACTTTGGGGCTTAACAGCTGGTCACTGGGGCAAGAATATGTGCCAAGTTTGGGAGATACTTAGAAGAGTGGTTTACGAATCCTAAGAAACTTTGCAACTCCTGTATGTTAGTGGGGGTTAGGGGCGTAGGTAATGGCTTTAATAACCTCTGGCAGGGTGTGTAAACCTTCAGCGTCGATCATGTGACTAAGATACATGAGTTCAGGCCGTGATACTTGCATTTGTCAATACGAAGTTTAGCTCCCGCATCTTGGAGTGCAGTCAAAAGTTGGGTTTAACAATTCGTCATGGGATTTTCCCTTGCCACTGACCAAAATGTCGTTGTATGCACTTAGGAATTTTGTTAGTGACTTGTGCCATAACGCGCTGGAATATTCCTGGACTTGAGGCAAGGCCTAAAGGCACTCTAAGCCATCTAAAAAGTCCTAGTGGCTTGTTAATCGTTAAAGCAGCTTGGGACTCCTTATCCAATTCAATTTGCAGGAACCCATTCCTCAAATCTATCAAACTAAAGGTATCACTGCCTGATAACTGACTAAATAACTCTGTGGCTGTGGGAACTGGGTAATGGTCCACCTCTAGCTGAGGATTAACGGTGGTTTTATAATACCTGATGACACGTATGTCACTGTTCGGTTTGTGAACTATGACCAGAGGGGTCGCCCATTCGGAAGTTTCCACAGCCTCCAGAATACCCAGGCCAACAAGGCGCTGAATTTCCTGGTTAACTCGTTCTTTTAAAGCAAGGGGGACAGGGCGAACTCGGCGGTAAACCGGTTTCGCATCAGCCTTTAACTGTATTTTGGCTTTGTAGTTTTTGAATTTTCCAAAACCAGGGCCAAAAAGGTATGGAAACCCCTCTTCAATCTCCTTAGTGTTAACCACAGATTGGTTTCACTTAACTTTTTTACCCTGTTTAACTTTAGTTTGGAGATCAAAAAAGGCATTGTTTCCTACTCGAAAGACAGAAATCCAATCGTTGCCAAATAAATTAGACTTATAGTGTTTGGAATCCATAGCATCTAAATGCTCGGTTTGGCCATTTACAGTTACTTATAGTTTAACTAGAAACATGGCTAACTCCTCCCCTTCAGTGTACGAGTTGATAGAGTATGGGCTACTTAGTAATGGCACATAAGAAAAGTATTTGTTGTACCAGTCCATGGAGATGACTATTCCATCTGCACCGGAATCTTGTTCCATAAGTAACTCAATTCCGTTCAGAGTGACTAGAATGTACCATTTAGCTATTTTCATTTTGTTAATAACTACTTTGTTAGTTGGAACTGAAGCTAAAGCTTGTTCAGTTATGCTGCTCACTCCGATGGTGTTATTTTGCAAGCGATAGTCCTTAACGGACTCTAATTCACTAGTTGAATTATCAAATTTGTTATTAATGTCACTACCCTCAGTTTCAGATTCACTAAATTCGTTTTTGGTCAGCAGATTAACCTTTTTGCGGTAGCTGTATTTGTTTTTAGCCTTACTTTAGGGAGTAAAACTCTGGGATGATTTTGAGTTTACTTTAGGTGCTTTAGCACTAGGGTTTTTTCTACAAACTACTTTTAGGTGTCCTTGGGTGTGACACCGGCCACAGATGTAATCTTTGTATTTACATCTAGACTTTACATGGCCATCGCATCCGCAGCAAAAACAAGTGATATCTGAACCGGTTTTAGGTCGAAACTTAGAAGTTTTGTTTCCTTTAGTGACATAATTCACAGATTTGATGTTTGAACCAATTTCTGCCTGGTCTGCCTCTGCAGATTCCAGAGACAGAGCAAGAGACACAGTTTCAGATAAACTTAGTTTTCTTTAAAAAGCTCCATTTGTATCCTTTCAGACAAAATACCACCAATGAATCTATCACGAATCATCTCACTATTAATGTTCTTAATTTTGTCGAAATCACAATGTCTAGTTAGAAGCTTAAGAGCTGAAACATATTGATTTAAAGAATCCTCAGATTTTTGAGCTCTTCTGAAGAATTTCATTCGTTCTGACACCACAGAAGGAAGCGGCTCCAAATCGTCTAAAATAGCTTTATCTAATTCAGCATACAAATAATCTGTTGGAACCTAAGGGGAAATAATGTTTAAAATTTTGTCAAACATCGCTCTCCCCACTGATGCCATTAAAATATTCAATTTATCTGCATCAGCAACTTTCTTTGCTCTAAAGAAATAATCTATATACGTGTTGAATATTTGTCCCACGTATCACATTCATTGTCGAACTCAACAAACAGGCTAGACGGTTTTGCCATATTGTCTCAGCCTGTAACTTAGCACTTAGGCTAGAACTTAAGTCAATAATGTAAACTTTATTATTAACTGCAACGTCAATTACGTCGTTTGCAAAAGTAACGTCAGTAATGACGGCCACTACAGGTGGTACACAATTTCACCTGCAACTGACATACTTATGTCACAAGTAATAAGCCTTAACAAATTACTACAATTAGTAAAATTATTTACTAAGCAACTCGAGACTATAATTGAATTGCCTAACATCTAAGCCGAATTCTAAATTCATAGCCTACCTAATTTTACAATTTTTTTGCTAAAAAAGTTTCATAATTAGGATTTAACACCATTATTTAATTTACTTCTCAAGCAAAAAAAATAACACCACCGGCTTAAGCAGCCTGCAAGCCGAACAAGTTTCACTAAACTTAACTAGGTAATTAACTTGATAATTTACCTCACAGCCAGCCAGTGTAGAGAAATGGCACATCGCTATGCTAAGCCCAATTTATTTGCGTTAATTCTGCTTATCCTAATTATAGTAAGATAGGTGAAAACAGCCGACGCATTGCTTCGAGACACAAACCTTGTACAAATTGTGTATTAGCAAAGCAATTTCTCTCACTGTTCTAGCAATTAAGGAACGAATTGTTAACTACAATTAAATTCGAACCACACAAAGTTCCACTCACTCAAACAACAGTTTTTAGATTTAGATAAAATACTCTACTGGGGTGGCTCGTCGCCATTCTGGACTGTCTTGGTAGCCTTATTGCGTGGTGTTCCCCCAGCAGAGTAACAACTAAAACACAGTTTAATGCAAGCACAGGAATGGACGTGTTTATTAGGCATCCAAGCCTTATATAATAAATTGTCATGTGACACAGTGATCACGTGTCACATCTATGGTGAGCAGTACCACTCAATTACATGGTTACATGTTATAGCACTCCTAGAAGTTGGTTAATCTAGGTTAGGGTTAACAAAAGGAAAACAAGGATTGCTAACTATTGTGGTGCCACATGTGACGACACCACAGAAAGGATACAGGTTGTCTAGTCAAACTCTTCTTCGATAGCCATCTAGCCTGGGAGAAAGTAGTGGGGGCAGAAACGTGGTTCTCGTTATTGACCTGTGTCAATAATGACGAGGTGGGGGCGTCCTTGTAACGATTGGAGCTGGACAATGTACGTACTGGATGACTTCAGCTTTGCCTCGTTGAAATTTCTTGCTAGACTAACGAATTTTTGGATGGATACTATTTCGTTCACATTGTTAAAACCAACCTGATTTTTCAGAAATATTTACCGGGGTTTGGCAGACAGTTGAGCATACATGGAACCGTGAGGAATTCAAAGTATTGTCGAGGGGTCGTTTAAAACATGTGCAACATTTAAAAGAAACCAAAGAGTTTTAGGTTCAAGCCACTCTTGCACTGATAGAAGTCGATATAAAATAAAATTAGGACATCATGTTGGACCAAATTTCAGGACACTTTCAGGACATTTATTCGAATTAAAAAAAAAATTAAAATAAATTTGTCTTGTGCATCAATTAGGCAGGTTATTAAACTAACAGAAAATGTTCCATTTACAATGCCATTTTTATTTAGGCCGTTTTCTTTTTCTTAGCTGAAAGGTGGTTCCCAGATTGTTTTGTATGCCAACTGAGTATTTCATTTTTGTTACATTTGCAATTTGCTACGAACTTCATACAGTTTTTCAATACCAGTATGAAATCATTATTTAGGCAACTTAAAAATGTAGGCTGGCACCAATTCAATTTGTAATATCCGTGACGTACTGTTTTGAAAATGCCACATGGTCTACTGTGAAAATTCATTTTTAAAGTTGAGCCATTACACCTCCAGGACTGCTGAGTATCGAAAATTTGCTTAAATTTTGTTATTTCGCTTGATTGTGAAAATAAGCGTGATATAAGATGATTTTTCAACCGTGACGTACTGCACGATACAGCGGAATCAACCATTCAAAACACGTACGCCTAATGTTAGCTATAGTGAAAGCCGTCACACGATAGTTTTCAAACTTGCCCATGGTGGCAGGTTGTGTTGGCTTGACCGATTGAACACGTTGCTTAGCAACAGCCAAGATCCATCATCCATGCAGAAGTATTCACCCTAATTTTGTGAATGATACAATGCTAGTGCTTTAGCGTGTATTACCGTATATCGTTACATACTGTTACGCGGTACAAAACTGAAGGTTTACATAATAATTTGTTTTTATTACGTGCGATTAATTTTTGAATTTTGATAAATTTCAGGAATTTCTGGACGTTATGTGAAAAATAAGGACATTTCAGGACAAAATTTTAAAAAATCAGGAATTTTAGGACAGCTTCTACCACTGCGCTTGAGTAATGCCCCGCTTAGGTTTTTTTGGTCAAGGTCAGGGGCAGACTGGCAATAGTGCCCCAACGGCCATTGGCCGGTGGGCCAACTGGCTGGGGGGGCCATTTGAGTCAAATTTTTTTTTTACGTTTTATGGTAGTAAAAAAGATTACTACTCCCTTTTTGGTGGGAAAAGTTTTGCCCTTTTGTTATAATAAAAATGTTGTGCGAAAATGGGGGTGGACTGGGCGGAAATAATCGTTGGTTTTATAATGCCGAAACTCTTCGAATTCGTTTCTAATACATCGCCTGTAAAACAATAGTCTGGTTAGCGAGCTAGCAAGCAGCACCACGATTATCCATCCACCCCCTGACACACACACAGACGAAAAATTGACTACACGAGATATACTACGTCGTTCTCATCAAACTATTTTAATTTTACCCACGTCGGGCACTGGTCAGGCATACACCGTAGCCGTAATGCCACGCCCACGCGGCTCATTCACGACTTTTCTGCTAACTGGCCGGCATGGGTCAGCGCGGCGCCAGTAGGGCCGTAGGACCTACCGGAGGGGGTATTACCCTAAGATCCCCTGAATCAAGGGGGGGGGGAAATGAAAAGAGAGCTTGTCGATTTCAAATGTGGACGCTTTTCTCCAACACACCTCACGTTCTTTTGGACAAAACTGAATAAATGGTTTCGCCATTTTTTTTATCTTTCGACGCTCCAAAATTTTTAAAAACTGGAGCATGTTGTTGCTTTAAAATATGGAAGTTTTTGGCAATAATACCTCTAGGCCTAGTCGTTTGGAATAAAACTGAGTAAAAGATTTCTCAATTTTTCCACCATTTGATAGTCCATTAAAAAAAAAATTTCTGCCTCTGGCAGCTGGCCATACTCCTACTGCCCATACTTGAACATATCAGTTCATCATAATTCATTATAGCCTAAAAGTACAAAATGCCAACTCCCAATCGTCAATGGCTAGCTGTGGGATTGATTAGATAATTCTAAACTGAACTCAGTTTAATTTAATTTGGAAAGAAAAATGTCTAAAAAAACACGATGTAGTCACAATTAAGTTTTTACGAAACCTGCCATCCTGAAGAACGACTAAGAAAAGTCACCAAAATTTGCTCTGTTACGCTAATTTAGTGCTCGCTGGAGGCCAGAAACAGGTACTAAAAGAGCGTAAAATGCTTCAACACTTCCCCAGACCCCCTAGCTGAGTTTTACGGAGCCGTAGCGACAGCTCCCCCCCCCCTATAGTAGTGCCCCCTTGCGCCTTTTGGTTGCCAGTCCACCTCTGCAAACTATACTCGCAATATTGGTACTAATAGCTTCAAAACCTTGTAAACGATCGTATCATGGGGGTCTGAGAAGCTAAGGCTTTTTTTTTTAGAATGTTGACTGCTGAAAGTGTCATTTTAGGTTCAAAAATGACTTTTTCTTCCAGTTTAGTCAGTGTTTTTTCGTGACGCGACACGGGGCACGCCACACTTTTCGAATCACCCCGCATAGTCATTAGTCAGGCCTCTCAATTTAAACAAGGATTTTACTAATTCCTTTTTTTTTTTTTAGTTTTTGTTTTAGCCCTCTGACTCAAAGCAAAATGCATACCGTTTATACTACTTCGAAAAAAAAAACAGCTGCAGAAACAACGTGAAATTTGTAAAAAAAATAGTATGCATGCATGCATTACTGTTTTGACGTTTAGTGCTGCGTAAAGGAAAAAGTAGCTTAAGAACCATTTACACGAGCTACTTCTGAGAAACCATTTCGACTATTGTACATCCGGTAGAACTTTTTAAATGAACAAAATACGAATAAATAATTTACTTCAAAATTTTGTGCAAAACGGCTTCAGACCACGTGGGAAACCATATATTATTTTCTTGTATTGATTGGGGTGGGATGGGGAGGGGGTGCGAGCAGGGGTGTGTGAAAAGAAATCGTTATCATTCGTGAAATAAAAAAAATGTCGCAATTTGCTGCAGAACATTAGACAGTTTTTGTGTTTGAAGACATTTGTTTTGTGAAACTTGGGATAGGGAGCCATTTTTTTGGGGCCGGGCCGGGCCGGGCCGGTGGGCCAAGTTGCTGCCAGTCCGCCCCTGGTCAAGGTTGTTTCCCCCTAGCAGAATATGTTTTCTTTTTTTTTTCCAATTGTGCAGACTTAACTTGTGATTTATTAAAGATAACACCTGGTTTGATTTCCCTGTGTAGCGGCGCTACCTGTCACGTTGCGTGCTTTTCAGATAGGCACCGACATCTGGTGTTTGGGCGAACTCTTAGCGAGTACCCACGGTGACTGTTTTGACTTTTGTGGAATATACAGCACTGCAGTGTCTACTGCACGGTTAGGAGGGGAGCGCCCATGTCCTATCTAAGTTTCATGGTACTGACTATCAATGGTTTCACTACCACCACGATGGGTGTTTAATTGCCTGGCTTGGAGTTAGATAAAAATGGTTTTTAGTTATTTACTCATGCAATTAAATCGACTAAAAGTCCGACTGTCATTTAAAACAACGCAGGAGTTACAAAATAATCTTTGACAGCTTTAAAAATAAAAGCACACGAGGATTTACAATAAAATTGGCAATGGAACAAGTTATAAGTTCACAGTAATTTACAATTTCGAAAAAATTGGTTGAGTCACCGGACTCTCTAAGTTACAGAATGCACCTTACATTTGTAAAATAGTCAAATTTTTGTCTCAAAAGCCGCTTCTAAAGATCAAACTACCTCAAATGGTAAACCTGGTACACAACCCAAAAGACGTCTAAGCTCTACGATAATACCATTGGATTTATTTAGAAGAACACTGAGTTCAACATAAATAAGAAAAAAAAAGCCAGTTTTTAGGAAGGGGACCTTAAACCCTTAAGTTATGGGAGTTCTAAGCCAGAAATGCCGATGGCTGTTTAACTACCCATAATCATTATCAAAAGTTAGAAGTTAAGTTTAAGTTTAAGAACTATAAATTTAGAAACAATGTCCAAAAGAATACTTTCAAAAATTAAATTAGTTACCTATGAAACTACTACCTTGCCCGGCATGGCAACATTCGGACCCAAGGGGACATCTCCACTCCGACCGTCGTAGTAACTTCTAGCCTTTGAGATCAGTGAGCAATGCTGTCGATTTCTCTCTGCAGCTTGGTTTTATAGCTGCTGCCTGGCTGCAGGAAGGAGGGAAAGCGCGTCCCTGTAGGAGAGCTACTTTGGGGGGGGGGGGGGTTGGAGTGGGGCAGAGACCTCTGGAGAGGGGGAGTTTGGATCAGGCCGGCCAAGCTGTCACTCAAGCATGAGGGAGTGAAAGCGCGGACGGACGAGGGAGATGCGCTGTTCCGACTGGAGAGGGAATTGAATGCTGTATTCTGGTTGGAAGGGAATTGGCGCTACTCTTAGAGCAAATGGAATTGCCGACTTTTAGGACATGGAAGACCTTGGCTTGGAAAGTGCAATCAAGTTTTGAACTCATAACAACGTGAATAGGCCTATTAATTTTTTGGTTTAAACTACGACGTTAGGCATCCCAACTATTGAAGGAGGGGGGAGGAACGGAGCTTGTTGCTCAAAACAAAAATAAACAGTTTAATAGTAGGAAAAGGCTTTTGCTTTACAAGAGGTTACTATGGTCGGAGCACTGAAATAAAATACAAGATATAACACTAAAATGTCCGGTAAAATTTAATAGTAAAAAAAATGCTGTTTTTGGACAAGGCAGATTTCATGGGAAGAAGTTACGTTAAAGATTGCTTTAAAAGCACTAAGCAAAAGATTAAAAATAAACCAGCTTGTGTTTGAATGCTAGAACGCATTACATTAAAGTATTATTGCAGCCGCAAATAATAACAAGAGTGCAATCGAAGTTTCATGGTTCCTAAAATCGTCACCTTAGTATAGAATAAAAACGTCGAGTATGGGTCCTCTTTTACATGTATGTGGTTGAGTGTCGATTGGCAGCCCCTCCTACAACAACACTAAGCTAGTCGGCTTTATACCTGAGAAAAAAATAATTAATTACAAATATACAAGTTTTGTTTTTCGGAAAATGGCGATCGGCGATTTGCGTGCGGTGCGCTCAGTTTGGAGCCTTGTTCAAACTGCTGTAAATAATTATGGGAGTTGAAATTTAACAATCTGTTTCCGTGGAGTTGAGTTCGAGGCTATTAAGGGTTGAAAACAGGGATAGTTTGTGTCCATTTTCCAGGATGATACACAAAGTTGAAGTTGAAGGCTTTGGAGGTTCGGCCCAGCGCTACCGAGCAATAAGAAAAAAAAATTGGTTCAACCGAGTTTTGATTTTTGGTGCCGGATATCCTAACCAATCAGGATTTTGGCCCACAGCCTTTACATGCCCCCACACAGGAGATTTTACTTAGGTAAAAGCTATAAAAAAAAAAGTTAGTGCACACAGGAATGCTCAAAACTTGGATCGCCAAGCCATGTAATGAAAACTTGCACGAATGCTCACTATTCATGCAATCTCTTTCATTTTACAAAAATGAGAAGTCTAAGGTGTTGAGCTACTTAGTGCTAGCTCTGGATCCAAATACAAAGTTATAATAACACTACATATACAAAAATTAAAATGCCATTTTGTGTTTTTGGGGGACTGACGTTTTTTTGGCAGGATTAATTTGAGTAAGAATTTACATTTTTATAAAGAACACTATATTGCAAAAATTAACAGTGTGCCATCCGCGCTGCGTCGTGCAGGATAATCGTACAAAGCACACTGAAAATTGGAGTAACAACATTTTTAAGGAAAACAATATGTTCGCAGATTTTACGAAAATTAAAGGTACATGTTAGGTTTTTGTAACTTTTAACTGTTAAATGAAACGATCTCAACATTTAAAGGGCAATTACATAGATTTTTTACTTTAATATAATCTTACCGTCGGGCCTCTAACACGACAACTGGACGCAAAACGAGCGGTAGCAACACATTACGTATGTCCGATGCAACACTTTCATCACTGTTATCACCAAAACAAGATCTGGGGGCCGCCATTGTTTTGCTGGAACGCGCAGAAATTATTGCCGGCAGATGGTAGGACTCGGTTTCGACACGCAGGCGACTGAGATAGCTCGCGCGCATAGCGGAGCTCGTGCTGATTGAGAGCTGTGGGTAGCTCAAGCGTGTGGCAGACTGCACGTAGACTGGTCGTAGCTGTTGCTGTGCTGTTCGGACAGTTGGCTACTACATATCGGCTACTTTTACCGTCTGCCCCAATAAACCAACTTAACTTTAATAGAATGCCACAGATTCATTTACTTTCGATACCGTTTCCTAATGTGGAGCTACAATGCAATAAATTACGCAACACCTATTTTCTATTACTTCCCCCACCACCCCAAGAAAAGTGTATTGCTTAGAAAGTCATTCGTTCCCCTCCCCCACCTCAACGTAATACAAATTTTGTTGGGCCGCCTCATTTTCTTTAGCATAATACAGCACCGTTTTACTTGTATTGATAATCAACAATTATTCCCAAATTAATAATATTAACCCATAACCGCCTGAAAAAAACTTTCAGACCCTTATTTTTTAGTGGTACTTAGGTCGGTTTTCGGATTCGAACCGGCATTCTCTTGGCAGTCTCTCTGGGCTGTGACTGCCCGCTTTGCTTGGGGTCCCCGGAGCCCCCTCACAAAGCTCGCGCTGGGACTTAGTCTTTTGCTGTTATACATTGAAGGCGTACGTTCGTATCTAGGCGGTTATGGGTTAAGACGCGAGTAAACTGAAGAAACTATCTCTCGTGCGTTTAGTTAAATGATGGGGATAGTTTGATACATAGAAAAGAAACTGAGTGAAGTTAATTTATACACAATTTTATACTGCTAAAAATCAAAAGCTTAATTTACATTTTCCGGCGCATGTCAATTGTATACCTCTCCCCAGGGCCGTGTTTAGAGGGGAGGCAGAGCACCCAAAAAAGACAGAACGGGGCGTAAAAAAACTTATCCACTCTCAATTTGTTGCAACTTTTTTTTTTATCGTATTCGTTTTAATGATTGGACTGTATTTATAAGTTGTGGTTGAGGGGGGAGGGGGTGACTAGCAATTTTACGATACCACCACGCTATTTTACGCGCCCCAGAGCGCCT
>JAHWFP010098983.1:0-21575 GCA_023313725.1 Lithobius niger | reverse complement strand
AGGCGCTCTGGGGCGCGTAAAATAGCGTGGTGGTATCGTAAAATTGCTAGTCACCCCCTCCCCCCTCAGAAAAATATCCTAGCAACAGTCCTGCCTCTCCCATCTCTTCGTTGAGACTCCCATGAAATCCCTTCGTCCAAATCACCGGCCAACTTTTAGCATCGCCCATTACCTAGCACACATTAATACATCAACTGTTAGTTAACTTACTCCCCCTTCTTAGTAATGGCCGTGACCACTAGCTGATGAAATGTTAGCGGCTGACTCGTCGCACAACGTTGGTGTACTGAATGTCCCGATTACAATAAATAAGCTGCTCTTCAACTAGGCCCGTTGTATACTTTAAATCTGTTATTTAGAACTGATCAAACGGAATTAAGTTACGTTCAAGTAAGCTTCTCAGATTTTTTCTTGCACCTACCTGTCATTTTTGGTTCCAGTTTTTCCACTTCTTTGCAGCAAACGCATTCGGCTTGTGTCGGCATCACCATGCAGCGCTGACACGTACACCAATTTGTGTGCCCTTCTCTGTCGGCAACGTCCTCTTACGAACTACAAGAAACAGCTTCATCATCCAACGAAACAGAACGAACAGAACAGAACAGAACAGAACGAACAGAAATCCATCTGACGACATTTTTTAAAAACTAGCTGGTTCCCGCATACCTGAGCATAACACTGTAGTGGGCCCCGGTTTCCCTTATTGTGTGGTTTGAATATCCCCATCTCTGCTCCCTCTTTGAACACCTGCTGATTTGTGTTATGGTAGTAAATGTTTATTTTCAATGGAGGACGTTTCTCTGTTGATACCAAGCCTAACAACGGTTGTGCATGCAGTGAATGTTACTCAACCAACTTTGAAACTCTTCCAGTCGCCTCGTAAGAGCTAGCTTTATTAATGCAATGTCGATTGTTATAGCCACATCTGTTTGTTTGACATTGTAGTGCATAATAATGATGAATTTGCTTGCCCAACCTAAGCGTATTATATATTTAGACACACGCTAGTGTGTCGCCGCCAAGTAATAGTAGATCATCCGATGTTAAAAAATGATTGTTGATGAAAAAAGGCGGCCTTCACTAGCAGTGTAAACGTGGACTGCCGAAAAACGCTCGTTTTCCAAAACTTGCAAATTTTTTTTCTTGGAGCGCCCAAATGCCTTGATTATGTAAATCTCGCCGTTTTCTCAATAATGGACCAAATCGGTCAAACTCTTCGACATTTAATAGCCAGTCCTAATATCTACCTCTTGGGGAAGCCCAAATCCGAACTTTCAACCCAGAAGATCTTCGAATCTGCATTTGAAAATCATCCAACACCAACCGCAGCGCTCCTTCATCATGGCCGCCATTATTGAAGACTTGTATCCATATATTTCAATTTTGTTGTTTCTATTTTCGGGGAAAAATCCCACACACACTAGCTTAGTTGTAGTTTAGGAGGGGCTTCCTCTTCGAAGGTACTTAACCTCACATACATGTACAGACAACAATTTCAAGTGTGATATTTTTTATTGTGTTTGTTGGCCGCAATCCTTATGAAAAATTTCCACAACGATCGATTTTGTCTTTTAAACTTTAACGTTAATCATTCCAATAAACTTAATGCGTTACAGCATTCAACTGAGCTAGTTTATTTTAACCGCATTTATACTTTTATAATAATCTTTTACCCTCAGAAACGCTACCATTAGTCCAACGTAATTCGACATCGGCATTCTACCGGACACGAATTTAGTGTATATAGGTTTGTTTTAGTTCTCCTCTAAACCCGACTGGACCCATCCAAATGCTACTGCTGGCTTGTTCTACTATTAAAACCAAAAGATATTTATAAAAGATCTGTTCCAACGCAATCCGAAAGTCAAACTGTGCAAATAAACTTCGAATCCTCAATTCCCCCCCAGCCAAAACTAGTTGTGGTGTATAACACTGCAGTTTTCAGTTAAAGCTCATTAAATTTAATAGTAATGCTTTATGCATTACCCAAAGCCAAGTCTTAAGCTTTAACCAGAGCCTACTCACGTTGTGAACATGTAAATATTTATTCCATAGTCAACATGTCAACTCAAAAAGGCCTATCTTTGCCCCTACTCCTTCAAACGGCTCTGCACCCTGTCCCTTTGTTCAACCGACTTCTCCTCCCACTTTCCATTGTTCTAAAGGCCCTCAGCCAACCAGACCCCCGCAGCTCTCCTGCCCGTCCACGCGAACTTCCGGACTCCAGCATAAAAACCCCCACCCCCAAGCACCAACAGCACAGCTCACAGATCTCTGAAGCTAGAAGGGTCACGCCAGTCGGGAGTGGAGACGCCATGTCCGTGGTATGCCATTCCCGGCAAAATGGTAGTGGTTCGTATGTTGTAGTTTAGCTTTTAAAAGTTTAGTTTAGGACCCCCATATTCTAAATTTATAGTTTAAATTCGTAAACTTAATCTCTAGCTTAGAGAAAATTATGGTGGTGACGCCTTAAGCGGCATATTAGATTCTCTCACCCCATAACGTCAAAGTGGTACGCTTACTAAAAACCAATTTTTCTAGTTTACTTTTAAATGGATTTTTAATTTAAACTGACAGTTTGATCTTCCTGGAAGTCAAAGGAAAATACTGATGCCCAAGTATAAAATTGCCGGGCTTTTTATTTCTTAGAATAGTTTCTGCTGGAACTAAGGGATGTTGATCTTTTGTACTTGGAAAACTTAGAAACATAACTGAGGACGGTTGATCATGTATGAAACATACTGTCAGATAGACTGCTATCAGTTGCGGCTGTCCAGTCTTGCGGGTGTCTCCGGGAGCACCTAGTATTACTTTTTCTAATGTGAAAATTTAACTTTATTCAAACACCAGTGTTGTTTGTCTGAAATCTTGTGAATTACTAACTTGTATATTCAAAACTTGTTGCTTTTAAATAATTTATTTCAAAAGCTTTTAGAAGCAAACTATGATGTAAAGTGTTTCTTTTATTCTCTGTTGCCAAAATAAAACCAGGAGTTTTAAGCTTCAGTTCGTTTGCTAGATTAATTAATTGTTTTTAGTGTAAAATAAATATGTAGCCCATCAATTAAATTTAACTATTTTAAACAGTTAAGTTCACCTTTGGTGGCAGTGATTACCAACAGTATTAAAGTTAGGCCCCTTTAATTAGGACCGGCGCTCCATCCCCAATGCTGGGACTGTAGCCCATGCTGTGTTATTGAACGTAAAAAGTCGTCGTAAACACCGTAGAACTTTAGACTGAAACTCCATGTACACCAGGGAAACCGGGGGCGTTACAAGCACCTAAGCCGTCGTAGCGTCCGCCGTTACAGCAGACTGAGTCTTCTAACTGAAACCAACATATACCTGATTTCAGCATACTGGTGTAAATTCCCTATGCGGTAAAAAACTTTGCAAATCGTTTGAATCAGGTGTCTTGGGTCCAGTAACGAAGAAAACGTCAACACGAAAATGTGGGAACGTATCCTTCATGGAGAGAAAGTGTCCTCAATAACGTTGATTTGTGTTACTGGTAACTAGTAACTAGTCTGCAGGCTCCCATGTTAATTCTCATAGGGTATAACGACACGTCTACAGCCTATTAGGGAAAATTGCCAGATCTAAATTTCGGCAGACAGGTAAAGCGTCATATGGGGAAGTGCCTTTTTCTAAAATGGGGTTGCAGCTAGAAGCACGTGGCCCTGAAGTGGGTCGTAAGTGCAAAATTATTGTTGTAACCATTGTTTGTATTGTCATCCAACAGTAGATTATAACATGCTTAAGTGTTACACGCTTATCGTTTCACTACCTAATTGTCAGAATAATTGTTGTTGCAAATAGGTGGTTCATGGTGGTGGTGGTTGCGTGGTTTTATGGTACTGTGGAGACTATGGTTGTTGGTTGTTTTTCTTTAGGTTAGGTTTGGGGCGCATGCCATTTGGCCGGGGCCTCAATAAAATTGCAGTATTGGTTCATTAAGAGACGGAGTATCTTTTATTGCGAAGGTTTAGGCCGATTTTTTGTTACGGTACATGAATTCAAACTGAATTATCTACCCCACGACGATAAAAAACCCAATTTTACCTAGGGGGAAGTCAAAATTGGTTTCTATTGCCTACCGAAAATATACACTACCTGTAAATTTAATTGCATTCAGTTCCTGAGTGCTGTTTACCCTGGAGGATTTTTAATTCTCGTGATACGCCCAGCTCAACCGCCCATCTCTGCATGCGCAAGCAAGACATGCGCAAGACTCTCCATAAATAGGGCTACGGCGAAAGCCAGCCATCTACTTTTCCTCTCAATATGTCAGTCATGTGGTGACTCAAGAGGGAGGTTGGGTGGGTATTTACAGGTAGTGTATATTTTCTTTAGGCAATAGAAACCAATTTTGACCTCCCCCCCAGGTAAAATTGGGCTTTCTACTTGCCGGTCAGAAAATATCCACTACCTGTAAATTTAATTGCATTTACAGTTGACCTTGTCAGTATAGGTGGCGGGCACCATCATGACGGGTTCACCCTTGGGTGTGAGCTGGGTCCCGGAGATTGTGTTGGGGACAGGATGATGGAACATAATGCTGTCGCACAATCTCAGCAGAAAGACCCGTAAGGGCAACTGCAGTGGGAAGATTTTCATGAATATGTATTAAAAACAAATGGAAAAGAGAATTACCTTGGTAATGATGAATGAAGTAGATTGAAGATTTGATGGTGAGATTGAAGGTGTAGTGGAAAAAGGGAATGTCCGGTCACATAGAATTTCCTGTAGAGAACAACATGTGAAGGGTCATTCCGGCCAGGATCCAGATGAGACTGTTTTAATGGAAAATCAGTGAAGTGATTATGGTCTGGAGGTGAACGAAAACGAATAGCCCTTTGCTTTAGATCTGCAGGTGATGCATGGTAGTTGACGGGTGCGTTGGAAGAGTTTTCTCATTTCACTTTTGGCGGGTTGGAAGGAGGGCGCGTTATCCCATTGCCATATTTGGCGGGCAACACATTTTTCAGGAGGCATAGCCTCATTCGCCCTGATCCACTCTAGAGTGATGGCACAGTGTTCTTGACGCTTGAGGTCAGGGAGTCAGGGTGGTGTAGATGGAGATTTGTTAGAAGTTGGTTTGATGATGGTTGAACCAATTTGAAGTTGTAAGGGGGTTGAAGTGGTTTGGGGGTTGAACGATGAGACCGTGTGATTTTGGGTCTGATTGGTGTTTGAGGTCTATGAATCTTTGGACAGTGTTTGGCGTTGGACAGTGTTTGGAAGTGGTGATAGTCGTCGGAATCTGGCATCCGCTGGTTCAACTCTTCGACGAAGGTGATTATTACTCACTGTTAAATTCTCGATGTTGAGTTTGTAGGCAGAAATGATTTTTTCAGCGTTTGCAAGTTTCTGTTCCAGGTGTTGGATATGAGATGCAACGGGGGCACAATTTTTTTTAAGGCGAGATTGTTCTTTAACATTAAGGTCAAGACGGTGACGAATTGCTTTTTGCAGAACTGACGAGTCACTGAAGTGTGAGTGTTCAGAATGTTTAGATGGTGTGGAGTCAAGTCCAAACGACGTGTCATGATCAACTGCAGGCCCTGTGATTGGAGCAATGGCAGCATTAGTTTTTGCAGGTGAAACTGTGGCAACAGGTTTAGAATTAGGCTCCGTTGCTGAAGACAATTTAGGAGTTAATGAAGGGTTAGTGGAAGTTGCAGATGAAGTGGTTGGGGACTCCAAAGTGGGGATTGAGGTCATCGTTGAGTTTGTCAAGGTCAACGCGCGATCACGAGCTTTCTTTTCCTTAATTTGTTGAGAACGTTTTTTGGCTGCACGGTTCTTCATACAAATGAGGGGCCAATCGTGGATAGGTATGGTGAGGCAAATCTTACACGGGTCGGTGTCGAAGTCACACTTTCGGTGAGATTGGCACGCAGTGTGAGGATCGTAACGGGCTTTTTTTGAAACAATTGCGGCGCACGTGCAGGTGTCGGGAATTCGTGCCAGATCAGGGTTCCATCCTCGAATGAAGGTGTTGGACTTGCCGCCACGGAGCTTGGGTGGCATGTTTTAAGAGGCGCACACGGGATAACGTGAACAACGTAGAGGATGTGATGAACGCGTTGAGGCGGGAAATAGGGCTGTGCTGATTGGTGGGTTGATGAGCGAGCCGAGGGACTGTGTTGATGATCAGGACAGGCGAGGTGAGCGTTGACGAGGCCAATAGGTTGTAGGAGCGACGTGGTTGGTTGGCAGCAGGTCGTTTGGCGCGAACGGACAGAAGTCTGCGGTGTTTCATTAAGGAAGGTCAGGAGTGGTGAGAAGTTCCCGAAACTCTGGGTGTAAGGTTGGAGGCAAGTTTTGAAATGTTCAGTAGTGACAGGTTAAATCCGTGTTCTGGAGGTAGTAACGGAAGACTGTTGTTACTATGTAGAGCGGGTGGAAGCAAAAGATGGGAACATGCGTTCGAGTGAAGGTGGCGCACATGAAAAACTGTCGAGAGTCAGTTAATGGTTCATGAAGTTCAACAAGGATTGACAAGGTCAATATGTTAGGAGTTGGGGCCAAGAGGGGTGGCAAGAAGCAGCATCATGTGTGTGGAAGCGGGCAGTAGTGGAGGAATGGCCGTAGGTGTGTGATGGTCCTGAAGAGGCCGATTTGATGGAATAGTAGCCATATTGAATTGGAAGATTGCAAAGCCACTGATGATGATGGATCGAGGAGTGAGCAATATTGCCAACATGGCCGCGCCAGTTTACATGGCTCGGGGAACTTGGGCTTGTAAGGAGTCTTCGTAAGGGTCGGGCGATTGGCATTCAAGTTGAGCAGGTGTAGAGTGTGGTGACGTGCTTCAAGGGCTACAGCCGTGTCAAGCCGTCGTGGGATGGACGATTGTTGAGAGGTCGATGTAAATCTAGTGAAGATGAGGTTGAGCGCCGTTCCTTCTTGTGGGGACGAGTGAGCAGGCAGAATGCGTCTGCGAGAACCGTTGACGGGAGATGCAGTCCATTCCCGTACGTAAGAGGCATCATGTGTAGATGGGGGGGGGGGGGGGGCCCCCCCACCGATGGTGAGAGGCATGGTCTTGTATGAAAATTGTAAAATTGCTCTTCCATGAAGCGACGAGTTGGAAGTTCATTATGTTGATGCGGGGATGTGGATGACGAGGATCCATGGGAGGTATAGACGAAGTTGGCGGAGCTAGGCGAAATTGGCGTTGACCGTATGGAATTGGTGGTTGTGGATTGTAGAGTTGTTGCCGGGGTCGACGATCGAACCGATGAGAGGAACATAATAATGCACAGGTTTTTGAATGGTTGTCACAGCGAAAATGAGGGGCAGCAGGCCCGTTGACAAAGGGTATAGAATGGCTGCTAGAGACGAAAATGAGGGACAGCAGGCGTTGATAGAAGGTTGAGTGGGCGTCACAAGCGAAGATAAGGGGCAGCAGGCACGTAGGCAAAGGGTTGAAATGGTTGTTACAGACGAAAATGAGGGACAGCAGGCGAGTTGATAGAAGGTTGAGTGGCTGTTACAGTGAAGATGAGGGACAGCAGGCTCGTTGACCATGGGTTCAAATGGCTGCAGGAGACGTAAATGAGGGACAGCAGGTGAGTTGACAGAAGGTTGAGTGGCTGTTACAGCGAAGATGAGGGACAGCAGGCTCATTGACCATGGGTTCAAAGGGCTCCTGGAGACGTTAATGAGGGACAGCAGGCGAGTTGATAGAAGGTTGAGTGGCTATTACAGCGAAGATGAGGGACAGCAGGCGAGTTGATAGAAGGTTGAGTGGCTATTACAGCGAAGATGAGGGACAGCAGGCTCGTTGATAGAAGGTCGAGTGGCTGTCACAAGCAGAGGTGAGGGACAGTAGGCACATGATTGAAGGTAGGATGGCTGTTTCAGACGAATAGTGATGGACAGCTAGCTTAGGATTGATGCGCAGAAGAGGAAGAATTCAGGTGAGAAGCATGTCGGTCCGACAAGGCTGCGGTGATGAAAGCAGTGAAGGCGGCGAAAGTGATTCAAGTGATGTGACGCCATCTTGGATGAAAGTGACGAAAGAGGTGAAAGCGGCGAAAGCGATGCAAGTGATGTGACGCCATCTTGGATGAAAGTGACGAAAGAGGTGAAAGCGGCAAAAGCGATGCAAGTGATGTGACGCTATCTTGGATGAAAGTGACGAAAGAGGTGAAAGCGGCAGAAGACGGTTGCAAGGTGCGTTGACGGGAAAGATACGAAACTCGGCGATAGAGAGCAGGGGATTCCAGTTAGATGGGGAATGCAGTTGCCGACGGTCGATCAGCAGAAGTCGTAGAGGTGGCAATGATGCACAGGCAAACAGGCGGCAGTCACGACGAGGAGGCGATACGATGCGGGGAACACACTGAGGTCAGCCGAAGAGGTCGATGAATAACGGACAGATGGCTTTATCTACGGTTTCCGACGAGTGCGCATGGGTACGGGATGAAAGCGTCGTGAAGGACTTTCGACGTGAATTTGGGTGCCAGGAGATTCGGCGCCATTTTGGACTTTCAATAAAAGCAAGGTGAAAGATGAAAGACTTTCGACGATAGCATCAGGTGAAGAAAGTGACAGGCAATCGACGAGTGATCTTTTGGTGAAAGGTTTTCGATGAGAGGCCACATGGACCAGGGGCTTTCACGTTCGATCTTCAGAACGAAGGACTTTCAAGAGATTCTTGTGATGATCTTCAGTGAAGGCAGGACGAGGGATTTTCGACGAGAAAGGCGATGGTCTCCAGGCGTAGGCTTCTTCATGGTGAAAGACAGATGAAAGACGAAAGCGAAAGGTGAAAGTGAGTAACCAGGGTAACAGCGTGCGTTGCGGACGAGCGCTGGAGGAAAAGAGGTGGCTGGCTTTCGCCGTAGCCCTATTTATGGAGGGTCTGCATATGCTTGCGCATGCGCAGATGGGCGGATGAGCTGGGCGTATCACGAGAATTAAAAATCCTCTAGAATAAACAGCACTCAGGAATTGAATGCAATTAAATTTACAGGTAGTGGACATTTTCTGACCGGCAAGTAGAAAAGACAATTTTGCGGAAAAGTAGATTAGGAAACAAAATGCATAGGTGGGTTGCAAAGGTTTGGTGGGTTTTTTCCCCATCAAATCCAAATCGTTTTTTTTTACGGTACGCAAATTTAAAAATGAATTATCTGCCCCTCGACCCGAATAAATTTCTCATTACTGGTTCAATAAGAGGGTATCTTTTATTCCATAGGAACTTATTAGGTCCTTGTAATTACCATACTCTTATGCTTGTTATTAATTTATTTGGAATGACAATAGCAAATGTGAAAATTATGAATGAGAAAATTCATAGACATAAAATACCTCCAGACAAAAAAGGAAGAGGTGACAATTACGGCGTGGATTTTTTGTACAATCATAGGCCTATGAAAGTTGTGATATCCACCCAAAACCAAAACTGGTATAAGAGAAGCCGCCAAGTTTACAAAAAGGGTCGGCCTTTTAAAGTAGTGATATCATTCAACCAGGGAAAGGCCGCCAAGGTTAATCCTATTAGCCAAGTTAATAGCATCGAATAATACTTCGGACGTTAATAATACTTCGGACTAGAAGCAATCTTCTAGTTTGCATTTAACCTTCGAACTATTAGTAGGTGCGATTAACTTGGCTAATAGGATTAACCTTGGCGGCCTTTCCCTGGTTGAATGATATCACTACTTTGAAAGGCCAACCTTTTTTGTAAACTTGGCGGCTTCTCTTATACCAGTTTTGGTTTTGGGTGGATATAGATTATCTGCTAAGAGAACTGTCCGAACAGCACAGCAACACTGACCAGCTACGTGCCGTCTGCTACACGCTTGAGCTACCCACAGCTCTCAATCGGCACGAGCTCCGCTATGCGTGCGAGCTATCTCAGTCGGCTGCGTGTCGAAACTGAGGCCTACCATCTACCAGCATTAATTTCTGCACGTTCCAGCGAAACAATGGCAGCCCCCACATCTTGTTTTGGTGATACAGTAATGGAATTGTTACATC
The DNA here is from genome assembly GCA_023313725.1 of Lithobius niger. Lineage (NCBI taxonomy): Eukaryota > Metazoa > Arthropoda > Chilopoda > Lithobiomorpha > Lithobiidae > Lithobius > Lithobius niger. The sequence continues at coordinate 11,579 of JAHWFP010098983.1, read as the reverse complement.
GGACATACGTAATGTGTTGCTACCGCTCGTTTTGCGTCCAATTGTCGTGTTAGAGGCCCGAAGGTAAGATATTATTAAAGTAAAAATCAATGTAATTGCCCTTTAATGCTCTATCTCGTCAGCCGTGCACAGAACGCTATTTTTATTTTTTAGGAAAGCATCGAAAAAAACCTCGAGGCGCATTCCTCAGGACCTAGCTTGGATAAGGATCGGAATAGACGGTACTATGAGCGAATGAGAAACCGTAGGCTCTATTTATAGTTAACAAATTACCACTGGGATGGTTTTAGGTTACCAAACAACTTGTTTTACATAAAAATCTCACACTGAAGGGTTTTTAGGTAAAACCCATAACTTAACATAATTTTAACAACGCTGGGAGGTTTTAAAATGGATAATAACCAACAATGGATAATACAGAGTTAACCATTTGCCCTCAGAGGTAAGACAGATAAATTTTTTAAAGAAAAAATGTTTCGTAAAAACTTTAAGAGGAGTTAGCCAGGAACCACTAGACTCCCGTAGATATTCCTAATGAATATTAATAATGTGTTGTTACAATCTCTGCAATTATCCTCCCACAATGGGAGGCGTTGATAATGATAAGGAGAGCAAACATTGGCACTTAAAATTTAGGTGTAAGGGTCCGAAATGGGAAAAGCTGACAGTTTCTTTGCGTGAGGATGAACATGACAACTGACCTCTTAACAAAATTTAAAGATAAAAATTTTCAGTTAATTTTACTGAATGTGAAATGTTTGAACAGTTTTAAGCTTACATGAAATACCGACTTAGGGTATCTGCATTCAAATGAAACTTTCCAGGTTTGTATCTGACCATGTAGTCGTAGTCTTGAAGGGTAAAGCTCCACCTAAGCAATCTGGGTTTTTTTCCAGACATTTGCTTGAGCCAATGCAGCGGGTTATGATCTGATTCTATGACGAATTTTGTACCATAGATGTAGGGACGCAATTTGGCAACAGACCAGATCAAACACGCACATTCTTTTTCAGTCGTCCCAGAGTTTTGCTCCCGGGCGGTCAATTTACATGAAATGTAAAGACAGGGATGTTCCTCTTCTTCAAACTCCTGGGACAAAACGCAACCCATGCCACGTTCGGAACAGTCACACTGTCGGGGGCTCTAAGGACTGGAAACGTCACTAAGGCGTGTTTCAAAGTGTCAAACACTGTTTGTTTTGACTGATCCCACGAAATGGGATCTGGGGCTTCCTTTTTCAAGGAGTTTGTGAGTCTAGCACAGATTTCAGAGTACTGTTTGATGTACCTTTGGTAGTACCCTACCAAGCCAAGAAAAAATCGAACGTTTTTCTTAGTTTATGGCCTGGCAAATTTTTGCACAGCCAAAACTTTTACTTCAGAAGGGGTTCTAGACCCATTTCTTACCTCGTGACCTAAGAATGTAGCCTTGCTACTCGCGACCTGCAAATTTGCATTTACAGTGTGCCCGGCCTTCTTGACAGCAAGGAGGAAAGAGTGGACATTGTCGAGATGTTGTTGCCACGTTTCGGCACCAACTGCGGCGTCATCTTGAAAGGGGGTAACAAATTCCTCCATTCCACGAGTGATGCCATCCATATAAGTTTCTGGAAACAAAATGGGGCATTTTTCATTCCCATGTTCATCATGAGTGGGGCGTACTTCCCGATAGGGGTAGTTATGGTGGCTGTTAAAGAAGCTTGTGGTGCGAGTCGAACCTGCCAGAAGCCTCTGTTCAGGTCGAAAATGGAAATATATTTCCATTTAGCTGCTCGTTCTATACATTCCTCAATGTTAGGAATTGGATAGTCTTTAGTGACGGTGGTATTGTTGAGCTCGCGGTAGTCAGCTACCGGACGAGGACTTGCATCTTCCTTCTGAACAATGATCACTGGTGACCCGTGAGGAGAGTCGGTCTCAACAATCAAGGCAAGATCCAGCATCCGTCTGGTCTCGGTAACAATTAAATCCCTCTCAAATTTCGCATGGCGATAATATTTGCAGGGTTTAATGTTGGAATCTATTAGTTCCACATCGTGTGTAACAAGGTCTGTGCGACCTGGTAAAGTGGAGAAAACTCCATCCACTTTGTGAAATACATCGAGTAGTTCACTCTTCTGCATTTCGGTTAAGAAGCCTATTTTCTTAAAAAGGCCCATGGCTTCCTTAGATGTAAGGTGGCCATCACCAGGCTGGCCTGTCCAGACATGGTCTTGGGGTGACATCTCACATTCATCAGAGAAAGAATAATTAGTGGCTCCTACTCTAGGCACAGATGGCTTGAGAAGGTTTACATGGTAGATGGTTTCTTTATGAATACCAAACGATTTCTTGATAAGGTAGTTTGTATCAGACAATCGCTTCAAAACTTCACATGGGCCATCCCAATAAATATCTTAATTTATTGGCCCTGGAAGGTTTAAGGACAAGAACCTTATCTCCTTCCTTGAACTTACGTTCTAATGCCTTTGCGTTATAATAGGACTTCTTTTTAGGTTGTGACTTAATCATGTTCTCCTGAGAGAGTTCACGGGAATATTTAAATTGTTGAAGTAAATCCAAGATATATTCCAACACACTTGGATGAACGTCAGGTTCGATCCATTGATTCTTGACCAACTCAAGTAGGCCTTTCAAGTTGCGGCCGTAAACAAGCTCCGCAGGGGTGAAGCCTGTGCTCTCGTGAGGAGCAGTGCGCAGGGCAAACATAGCTCCTGGCAAACAACGTTCTCAATCTTCGGGATGCTCATAACAAACAGCTCTACGAACAGCTTTGAACGTACGGTGTAGTCTTTCAACGCTATTTGACTGTGGGTGGTTTACACTGGAATTTATGCATTTAATTCCACACTTCTCCAAAAACAAGGTGGTGAGTTCAGAGATGAAAGGTGAGCCCAGGTCGGGAAAGATTTGTATAAGTGCATCCACTACACTTTGGCCGTTAGCCTCTTTAAGGGGAACAGCTTCCGGGAACTTTGTTGCAGGGTCAAGTAATGAAACAAAGTACTTACACCCAGCTTTGCTAGTAAGCATGATGGGCCGAACAATGTCAATAATATATCTATTGAAAGACTCACCATCCATGGGCACGAGCACCATGGGAGCAACAAACTGTTGTCCCGTTTTGCCAGTTTTTTGGCAAGTGAGACAGGTTTGCACATTGTTCAATGTTGGTGAAACACTGTGGCCAATAGAAATTAGTCAACACTCGGTCTTTTGTTTTCCACCTGCCCAAATGGCCCGCCCATGCATTGGCATGCGCTGTGTCTCAGACAAATTTCGGCACTCTTCAGGAAGCACTAGCTGTCTCTCTATTAACGGCTTGCCTGAACCACGGACGGGCTTTCTAAAAAGCAATCCCTTATCAACGAAAAATTGTTTGTTTTCGTCCTGCTGCTCGATAGGGACCTCAGCAGTTTTTCAACATTATGTTAAAGTCGGACATGCAAGTTGCAATTTGGCGAATGTGGGTTTATCAATGTTTAACAATTTTGAAAACTGTTCCGTCTGGGGACCTAGAATACCAGTATCTAAACTATCTACTTTAGGATTGATGAAACCCTCTGTTACTGCTCGTGGAGTAACCACACGTTGGTCAGACTCACTATCTGAACCTTCATCACTACTGGATGCTACCTCACGATAATTTGGTTTTAAAATCGGGAGTTGTTGATCACTACGAGTTTGTGAACGTGTCACAGCATTAGAAAAGGGGGTTAACGGTTTTAATCCCCGTTCTTCCAGAACAGTCTGGGAAGGAATACCTAGGAGCATTTGGAAGTGTTCTCCCATGTGGTCGGAGACCAAGACCTCTGTAGATAAAGGCCCAAACGGCATTTGCACATCGATTTTTGCGATGGCATGTGCGGTCGTCTGCTCTGTGAGAGCGTTGCTACAGTGGGTGTATTCACCCGTGAATTGGTGTGGTTTAACCAAATCTCTCGAAATGACATCGTGGGTTGACCCAGTGTCTCTTAGCACTACACATTTAGGACCATTTACACTACACTCATGGATGTGCTTAGACACAAGTTCAGGAGGTTGACTGTGAATAAAATTACAGCTAGACTGGGAGTAGGGTTTAGACTCAGGATTAGATGCAAAATGTGCCTCACGTGCACGACAATCACGGATCGTATGTCCGGGACGTTTACAAAAAAACATGTGCCATCTCCTTGTGGTTTACGTGGTTGATCAAATGCTTTATTGACATTATTGCTGCTGGCAGAATCCCCGCCAGTGGAGTCACGTTTAGTGTCCATAGAACCAGCCGGTTTAGCTATGGCTTGGTGATGTTTATTACCACCACGAAAGTTGGAAGGGGCTTTGGAAGCCTGTCCACCTGGCTGTGCGACAGTTTGCACTTTGCCAGTTTTGGAAGCAACACCAGCAGACATTTGCTTATTGCGGGTTGTGTATTCGTCACACAACTTAGCTGCCTCTTGCAGCGTCCCAGTTTTGATTTGGTCGGGCAACCACTTCCGGAGTGCTACCGGGCATGACTTAGTGAACTGTTCCAAGAGGAATAAATTAACTAACTTGTCGAAACTATTGTTGATACCAGGTAACGACAACCACCAAGAAAACAGGGTTTCCAACTCGAACGCGTGTTCGTGGAAAAGTTGTTTTGGATCTTTTCCCAGACTTCTAAATTGTGCCTGCACTGACTCCTTAGTCTGAACAAACCTTACTAGTAGTTTTATATTAACTAGGTCATAATTATGCATGTCTACTGCGTCCATTTGGTCGCATACCTTAACCAAAATTTCACCGACAAGGGGCTTTAAAATACGTTAAGTTTCCATCGTTCTCTCAAACACTTTTAAAAAAAGAGTTAATTTCCGATTTCGGTCCCCATTTGTTAATCAAACGAACGACATCAGAAATTTTTCCGGGTTTTGGTCCGGAACTAACACTAGAAAATTCTGAAACTGGACTTGAAGTACCACTTGCTGCTCTTAATTTTGCTAGCTCAATTTGTTTGTTGGCTAGATCAAGTTCACGTTCAATCTTACGTATTTCTTGGGCCCTAGCGGCATCGCTACTTTGGGCTCCCGTGTCTTTTAACATTATTTGTGTGCACGAATTTTCTCAGCTTCGGCTGTGGCATGAGCACGAGCTTTATATGCTTCTGCTAGCTCTAAAGCTTTAAGTTTTAGTTTGCTTTTAGAAACAATTCGTTTTCTTTAAGAGCTAATTCGTTTTTATTTTGAATAGCGGTGTTATGCTTTTCTATGCTCTCTGGAGCGTCGGAAACATCAGTTAATGAAACCTTGTTGTCTTCGTAAGCATCCGTGAGAATTTTAACGGACTCTTGCCTTAGTTCACTGACAGTTAGGCCAAGCTTAAGACAGGCCTTCTTGAGGTCCTTGTTTTGAATACCTTCGAGTATTTCCTATAAATCTTCAATCTTGGAAGCTTTTAACGTTAATTCAAGCAGAAACAAGTTTTACGAGAATTTTTACGAAATTAAGTTGGAGCCGCAAAATAATTAAACAGTTAAGTTGGACTAGAGCACAAATTTACTCATCTCTCTAAACAACCCTTAGGTTAAACACAAGATCCACATTTTACCACTAGCACTCTGGTCGGTCATTACAAGTATAAAGTACAAGAAACAAAACACTCGGCTTGGCGGCCAAAGCAAACCTATGTGCACCAACCTTTTTGTAAACACCATCGCTGTGTGGTCCGTCAATCCATGTCTCCCATCGTAGACCGGGATGTAGAGCCACTTTGGAACGTCCGGTGGATTTGCACAAAACGGTCCTCGATGCTGTTGTGAGCGCCCTTCTTGTTGAAAGTTGAACACAGTCACAAACGTCCTAGTTGTGTTTCGAGTTCCATTTCCTGGAACAGGGTGGATCCTCCGGAATGCTGTTGAACTTCTTTTTCAACCTTCTGCAGGTTAGCCCAATTACATCTGGTGAAGCTGGGGCTGCTGCCTTCCTTCTCCAAGCCGGATCAGGAAATGTAGGCCTAGTTGGTGTCGTCTAGGAAGACATCTTTTTCTAGTAACGTTTTGGTGTTGTTGCTGACATCTTGGGTGCAGTTTGTCGTCTTACTGCGGAAATGTTCTTATTAAGATGTAACTGATGTAGTTGTATACAGAGGGTGAGGTGTGTTTGACTTGGCACAGCACCTTGATATCCCACCACTGCCACCAGTGTTGTAGCGGCGCTACCTGTCAAGTTAGGTGCTTTTCAGATAGGCACCGACATCTGGTGTTTTGGCGAATTCTTAGCGAGTACCCACGGTGACTGTTTTGACTTTTGCGGAATATACAGCACTGCAGTGTCTACTGTACGGTTAGGAGGGAGCGCCCATGTCCTATCTAGGTTTTATGGTACTAACTATCAATGGTTTCACTGCCACCACGATGGGTATTTAATTGCCTGGCTTGGAGTTAAATAAAAATGGTTTTTAGTTATTTACTCATGCAATTAAATCGACTAAAAGTCAGACTGTCATTTAAAACAACGCAGGTTTTTTTTTTTAATAAGACATGCTAACTTTTCACATATACATTGGAACACTAGGAGTTACAAAATAATCTTTGAAAGCTTTAAAAATAAAAACACACGAGGATTTACAATAAAATTGGCAATGGAACAAGTTATAAGTTCACACTAATTTACAATTTCAAATAGAAAAAGTTGGTTGAGTCACTGGACTCTCTAAGTTACAGAATGCACCTTACATTTGTAAAATAGTCAAAGTAATGTTTCAAAAGCCACTGCTAAAGATCAAACTACCTCAAATGGTAAACCTGGTACACAACCCAAAAGACGTCTAAGCTCTACGATAATACCATTGCATTATTTAGAAGAACACCGAGTTCAACAAAAATAAGAAAAAAAAGCCGGTTTTTAGGAACGGAACCTTAAACCCTTAAGTTATGGGAGTTCTAGGCCAGAAATGCCGATGGCTGCTTAACTACCCATAATCATTCTCAAAAGTTAGAAGTTAAGTTTAAGAACTATAAATTTAGAAATAATGTCCAAACGAATATTTTCAAAAATTAAACTAGTTGCCTATGAAACTACTACCTTGCCCGGCATGGCAAAATTCGAACCCAGGGGGACATCTCCACTCCGACCGTCGTAGTAACCTCTAGCCTTTGAGATCAGTCAGCAATGCTGTCGATTTCTCTCTGCAGCTTGGTTTCATAGCTGCTGCCTGGCTGCACGGAGGAGGGAAAGCGCATCCCTGTAGGAGAGCTACTTTGGGAGGGTTGGAGTGGGGTAGAGAACCTCTGGAGAGGGATAGTTTCGGTCAGGCCGGCCAAGCTATCACTCAAGCATGAGGGGGAATTGAATGCTCTATTCTGGTTGGAAGGGAATTGGAGCTACTCTTAGAGCAAAGGGAATTGCTAAATTTTGGGACATGGGAGGCCTTGGCTTGGAAAGTGCAATCGAGTTTTGAACTCATAACGTGAATAGGCCTATTACATTTTTGGTTTAAACTACGATGTTAGGTATCGCAACTATTGAAGGAAGAAGGGGAGGGGGGGGGGGAGGGGAATGGAGTTTGTTGCTCAAAATAAAAATAAACAGTTTAATAGTAGGAAAAGGCTTTTGCTTTACATTGGGATGAGGTTACTATGGTCGGAGCCCTGAAATAAAATACAAGATATAACACTAAAATGTCCGGTAAAATTTTATAGTAAAAAAAAAATGCCGTTTTTGGACAAGGTAGATTTCATGGGAAGAAGTTACGTTAAAGATTGCTTTAAAAGCACTAAGCAAAAGATTAAAAATAAACCAGCTTGTGTTTGAATTCTAGAACGCATTATATTAAAGTATTATTGCAGCCGCAAATAATAACAAGAGTGCAATCGAAGTTTTCATGGTTCCTAAAATCGTCACCTTAGTATAGAATAAAAACGTCGAGTACGGGTCCTCTTTTACATGTATGTGGTTGAGTGCTGATTGGCAGCCCCTCCTACAACAACACTAAGCTAGTCAGCTTTATGCCTGAGAAAAAAATAATTAATTACAAATATACAAGTTTTGTTTTTCGGAAAATGGTGATTGGCGATTTGTGTGCGGTGCGCTCAGTTTGGAGCGCTGTTTAAACTGCTGTAAATAATTATTGGAGTTGAAATTTAACATTCTGTTTCCGTGGAGTTGAAGACAGAGTTCGTGGCTATTAAGGGTTGAAAACAGGGATCGTTTTTGTCCATTTTCCAGGGAGATACACAAAGTTGAAGTTGAAGGCTTTGGAGGTTAGGCCTAGCGCTACCAAGCGCTAAGAAAAAAAATTGGTTCCCCGAGTTTTTGATTTTTGGCCCACAGCCTTTATACCTGCAAGGTCAGTTTAGTTTAAAAAAAAAACAAGAATTTTAACAGGTTAAAATTGGTTTTTACTATCGTAAAATTACTTACCTTCAGTACTCATGCTAAATTCGCTAAATTTGGCTTTTCCCATGCTCAAACTAAAATTTCCCTTAAATTTTGAATTCAACACCAGTTGCCCGTTTTTTCCGCCAGGCGCGCTGCGCAGTCATACCTGCTGCAGCCGCCTGCCTCCCGTGGGGAAAACCCCATTCGCTTTGAACCTTTCTTGTTCCTTAGCGGGGAGGCGGGCGGGTTGTACTGAAGGTAAGTAATTTTACGATAGTAAAAACCAATTTTAACCTGTTAAAATTCTTGTTTCTTACTATCTGCAAATTACTTACCTTCAGTACTCATGCTGACTTTGTCGTTTCGGGGGCGGGCTCTAGGAACCTGTTTTTTTTTTTTTTTTTTTTTTTTACTACCAACTTAATTTTTAGGATTTCTCACCTGAATCTCGTTCATTTCCTCATTCTTAGGTGTCCTCCTCTGCCGCTGTCGGTGCACTGGTTCATCTTTAGACCCAGTTCACCTTTCCCTTGCGTCACTTCGGCCATCTTGCACTTGTCGTCTACTGTCCCTTCTTAGATCCAGTGACGACATTCCGAGCCACCACGTCCGCTCCAGATTCTCCACTTATATCTCTTAGATAGTGGCGGATGAACGTATTCTTGTTCTTCCACTTGCAGGCAGCTATAACTTCGTCTAGTGGCGTGCCCTTCCCGTATGCCCATGATGCCGACAGTGCCCTGAGCTCGTGTGCTCTGACTTCTGTCGGTACATCTGCATGTTCTGGGCTAGTCTCATATGCTCTTTGAATAACCTGACAGATCCATCTGCCTAGTTTGAACGGCGTGACAGATTTATTCACCACTTCCCCTGTTGTCTTGTCCATGTCTAGGAAAAGTGGGATTTTTTCCTTAACTAACTGATCTGATACAATCTTTGCAGTCCTTTCGAGGTAATATTTCAGAGCTCTTATGGGGCATTGCAGCTTCTCTTCACTCCCCCTCGGTTTTCCGTGTCCTATTGCGTGTATCACTACCGGCATGGGCTCCTTGTCCGGCCTCAAGTTCTTTGCTCTGAAGTCCGCTGGGAAAATAAGGGACACCGATGACCAGTCTCTTGCAAATCTGATGTGGCCTTCTCTCCTTGAGAATGCTGCCACTTCGCTCTGTCTCGCAGCGGACGCCAGAGCTACTAGGAAAACCGTCTTTTGAGTCAGAATCCTGATTGATGCCAATGCCAGTGGTTCGTAGGGCGGCCGTGCCAAACTGGATAGTACGAGTGGTAGGCTCCATTTTGCGAACAGAGTCCTCGTCCTGGGCCTCGCATTTTCAAACGCCGCGATGAGCTTAGATAACATAGGGTTTGACACCACAGTTGACCTTCCTAAACACGTGAGCACTGAGTTTATGGCCGACCTGTACCCTTTTATTGAGGTAGGAGAAAGTCCCTTTTTAAATAAGTCCTCCAGGAACTGAGTGAGTTCGAATATGGACGGGTCACATGGGTCACATCCTCTGTCCTTTGCCCATGCGAACCATCTTCTCCACTGTCCCTCGTACATGTCCGAAGTTGATTTCCTCACTGACTGCAGGAGTCTGCTCGCTACTTCGTTGGAGAAACCATCTTCTGTCAGGTTTGTCTTCAGAGTCGCCACCCGTGAAGATGTAGCACACCTGGGTTTGGGTGGATCGTCGTTCCTCTGTGCTGTGACAGAAAACTTTCTGTGAATGGCAGCAAAACTGGCTCTTCTATGCTCAGTTCCATCAGGTCCGGAAACCAACTGGCTGCCGGCCAGTATGGCGCCACTAGTATGAAGGACCCGGAGGATTCCCTTATTTTGTTCGCTACTTGCTGTAGTAGGCAGAATGGTGGGAAGGCGTACGCGCTCATTCCTACCCACGATATCGAGAGGGCATCCGTAGCCCAGGCTTGTGGGTCCGGAAAAGGGGAGACGTAGTTTTTTAGTTGACTGTTCGCCTTCGTCGCGAACAGGTCCACTACCGGTTTCCCCCATCTCACAAACAGTGTCGCACAAATGTTCGGGTCCAGTTGCCACTCCGTCGTCGGGACTTTGTTCCCTCTGGACAGCTCGTCCGCCCAGACGTTCTGCTTTCCTGCGATATGCCTTGGTATCAGATTTATCGAAAAGAGTGTGCAAACTTCCATGAGTGCTGACGTCTCCTCCATCAGGGCTTTGGAATGGGTCCCTCCCCCGTGTTTTATGTATGCGACCGTGGTGGTGTTGTCGGACATTATGCCCACGTCCTTCCCCCGTAGCCGATCTCTCCAAGTCTCCACCGCCAATCTCACTGCCCTCAGTTCTAGAAGATTGATGTGCAAAACCTGTTCCACTGGGGTCCACTTCCCTGAAGTCATGGAATCTCCTAGGTGGGCCCCCCATCCTGTTGAGGAGGCGTCCGTGAAAAGAAGTAGTTCTGCCTCCCTGTCCTTCAGGTGAACACCTTCTTGAAGGTTCTCTGTCTTGCACCACCAGTTCATGTCTGGGAGATTGACCAGTTGTATGGTGTCTGCCCACGACTTCCGTGGATTCCATTCCTCCTTCCGGAACCAGTGTATCGGTTTTACCTTCCACTGGCCCCATGGCACCAATGCTGCATTGGAATCCAGAATTCCGATCACTGATGCCAAGTCTCTTGCCGAGATTGTAGACATCCGAATCAACCTCTTCACAGAAGTCCGTGTTTTTTCCACTCGTTCTGACGAAGGGCGTACTGTGCAGTCCTTCAAGTTGAAATCCACCCCTAGGAAAGTGAAAACCTGGAGTGGGGTGAACCTCGACTTCTTGCTGTTTACTCCCAAGCCCAGTTCCTTGAACAAATTCAAACACCTGACCAGCTGTTGAAGAAGGGAGGTCCTTGAGAGGTTGCGAAGAAGCCAGTCGTCTAAGTACGCGTGTGCCCGTATTTCCTCTTGATGGAGTAACCCCAAAACCGGCTTCATTATTCTTGTGAAGACTTGGGGTGCCGTCGACAGCCCGAACGGAAGGGTCGTAAATTGATACGATACGCCCCCATGGTGCAATCTGAACAGGTGCCTGACGTCCATGTGTAGGGGAACATGCAGGTAGGCGTCCTCCAGGTCCACCGACACAGTGTACTCCCCTTCTTGTAGCGCCTCTCGGATCCTTCCGATTGACTCCATCTTGAAGTGTTCTTTGCGTATGTGACCGTTGAGTCTTCTCAGATTGAAGATAAGGCGAGTGCCCCCCCCCCCC